>JAODGC010000007.1:4416673-4432362 GCA_027574925.1 Ecitoglossa quadriceps | reverse complement strand
TATGTTATAAGAGGGCAGTGCCCACATTGACATTAATACCTCTGCCATAAATTCCACGCTGTTTGCTAATGAAGATGATATCTCACATCTTCATACACAGAGCTAAAAGCTACCAGATTCAAGTCATAGAAGTCTTTGAAGAAAACCCTCTTATTAATTAAATCTCCTATTTAAAATCTCTATGATTAATCTTTTACTTTTCTTTTTTACTTGTTACTTTTAAGCATCCTAATCTAATTCTTAAATACGAATGACTCAGTTTTGTGTCATTGTATATAATATTGATGATACTTAATTCATAATCAATATCGTCCTGTGCACACATAACACGCTACAAGTTGTTATGTTTCCATTAGAGTTTCCTCGGCACAGAAAGTTTCGTGCTATCCTCCTGACACAAAGTCTTTACTCAGATACTGAGATTGCATGCAGGGTGCTTTACTTCCTATGCCTGGATCTGGTGCCTTATGACATATTGTTTACATTTTCATATAGCCATGATAGTTAGATAGTACCAAGAAAAGCAGGATACTGGGCAAACTTAATGCAGATCATTGATATTCATATTAATCCAGTGTCTAGCAATGATTTTTAAAAGTTTTAAAAGCACTTCTTATGAAATTAAACTTGTACTTTCTACTAGCTGAAGATGGATGCCTACAGTATTTCATGGGAGTAGCTGGTGAAATTATGTCCTTTAACTATAACCCCACAACTGGTCTACATCTATCCAACCAGGACTACAGTATTTGCGTCCGCACCGAGAAGAACTTCTGCGGCATTCAATACACGCAGTGCACCGAGACAGGTACTGCATCCATTTGATGTTAAAAAAAATGCACTTAATTTCCAACACGGTAACATGTTGTATTCGACATGCGCTCCCGCTGCTTACATTTAATGCAAGCAATTATATCAAACGACTCCAAAGCGCGTAACAAAATTACTCCACTGCACATCGGTGCGCTCTGCTGCAATGCGCCTGGCACTTTCTCATAATTTCTCTACGCTTCTCAACGACAGACAAATAATATCAACAAAATTTAATTGCTGCACAAATAAGACCCGGTGAAATATTTACATAAAGTGTAAACATGTATTTCAGTGAACAATCGCTCAGCATCTTTTACATTATCGGGAAGCACCGCAAATGATAATCCAGTGCCCGCAATGGTCGGCAGTGTTGGCACTGGAAACTTCTGTCAGAATGATTACCTTATCATCCCAATGGCAACGAATGTGGGCCGCCCAGTTACAGGTGGATCAGCGAATGTCGATCGCATCTGCGGTGGAACGTTGGCCGCGGATGTTACGCTTCAATCGACGCCCGTTCGAAGTGAGTATACAATTGTTAATGCACCGTGGTACACGACGCCTTGTGATTTTATAATATCGCTTGGTCTTTGACAATCTGTCCGTGAATTAAAGGTAATGTGAAACCGTTCCGGCTGTACTTCCACTCTGATGGGCGCGAAGCCCCGACGGATGTTGGCAACCGCGGATTTTGCCTCAACTACGTTCAGCAACCATGTACAAACAGTCTACAATGATTTTACTATAATGTAATTGTATTTAAAGCGGAAGATGTTTTAATTTGTTGTTTAATGTTTTATGTATTTTGAAGTTTTTAATTTGATACAAAATAAACAAGAGGTAAAGCTAATATTCCTATTTCAGTGAGTTTATAATCATGACTTTATTGCATTCACTTGAAATTCACTTCATTGTAAAATGTTAGTAACGTGAATATGCATTCTCATTATACCGTACAGAATTCCAATAAAACCTGTTTTAAATTTGGCGTTTTTTTACAACACCGCATGCAAAAGATGTACTAACGTCATGTGCATACTTCATACGTACGTTTGCGAATTTTATATTTCCACCTCACAATTGCACACCGTGTTCATAGCAATAAAACGTTTCATAAATATTACACGAGACGCAAAAACCCCATTCAGGAGTATATGTTCGAAATGTGTTGAAGTTTGCGTGGGATTCCAAACTAGATGAATTGCATCCATTCGACGTTGGAAACGGTATGTAAATTATCGACAAGCAGTCGCAATTAGTAGTGGTAGTCAGCAAATAGAAAATATATAAACAATATCAGGTAGTGTATGCAATTATTGCAGAAATTTAGTAATTTACAAGCGACAACGTTTATTTAATTTGAAACAATTCCAGCAAAGACACAAACAGATAAATTCATTACTGTATAAATTACTACGAAGAGAAAAAAATTATCTCAGCATGTTGAAGGAATTCAATTCAAAGTGATTTCGAAAGAAAGCAACTTATGTTAATTTCATAATTTCAATGGACTACGTTAATTAGTATGTCCTCGTCATGCGATCGATAGTGGTCGATAAGGTCGCCATCAAATGCGTTGCGCAAATATCACAATACCATGATGAGTTTCATTGTTCTGATCGAACAGATGTGACGCAGAATTAATGCAGAATTGCTACAATATACACAAAAATCTTCTCCAAATATTCTTCCTCCCAAGCATGTTTCTCTTCTTGAACAACTCCCTTAAAATCACTCAACTCCTTATTACAACTATATATTTTGAGTAACACATAAAATGCACGTAATTTGGTGTTCAGTATTAATCTTATTTCCTCTATCTATCTGCTTTCTCTTATAACAAATTTCTTTCTTCAAAGTTCTTGCTGGCAATCTTGTGCTAAAAATTAGTTCCACTCCATTGAAAACCAGCGCATAACGCCGGAAAACGCATCTCTAATGTTGACTGCAGGCAGTTTCAACGATTCCATCACAACATGAAAAAATCTAAACATTTCTAAATGCATTACGAGTGTAAATATACCAAAAACAAACTAGGTTGCGTAAATTGTTGAACTATAAATTCGTAGATGATTTTTCATCTCCCCCCATTTAAATATTGACGTAATCTATGTTTATTCCCAGTTCTGGAAATGGACGCTGACGTGCAATGTCCAGAGTTGTGTGCATTTTACTGTCCCTTTGACTGCATGAAGTACGTCAACATGTCGATCGGCAGAGGAAAGACGATGGTCGAATTCTTCTCAGCTGAGATCGTGTTAAGCGTCTGGAAAATTCACATGTGACATGTGTATAATAAACAGGATAACAGAAAAGATACGCCACGCTTGAAACGTTGCAAAATGATGTTAATTACAAAAATAAATGAAATTACATCATTAACAAAGAAAAAACAAACTTTCTGTTAGTTTCAAGTTAGTGAAACTTGCTACCGTGAGAAATTTTGTTTGAAAATTGAAGCGTATGTTCAAAATTCAGCATCCTTTGTGAATGTACGAATGTGCGCTATAACTGCTGCGTGATAAGTTGTTTTGCTTGCCTAGGAACTATTTATCAGCTAGCCTGAAGCATCTTAAACGCCGCGAGGCGGAAAATAAGAAACGCGAAAGATTTTTCTTCTCGGCCACAACAGTGCGCATGCGAATAACGTCTGAATTATTTGCACATTATTCTATTTGATTTATTTGTAGCCACAAAAAAGTAAAATAATGTAGGATATAAAACAATAACCTGGCTGAAGAAACAGTTTGGAGGTCGCACTTTTAGTTTATGCTTCACTAAATTACGAACATAACAAAATAAATATTGGTTTATTCCACACCGCAAAAAAGACTCTAGTAAACAGCTGGCAATGTTGGCTGCAGGATGAGAAGGCATTTTTCTCGTCGCCATTTCCATATTAATATTTTAATGCAGAGAGGGAAAAGTTGATTTACCGTCTGATTAAAATATAAGATTATTTGTTACAATGTAGTTTTTATATCCATGTTAAGTCACTTCAATTTTCAAATTTAATTAAAATGTTTAGTCTGTTTTTTAAATGTCGAAGAGATAAATAAAGCTGTCAAATTTATGTGTTTGCTTCTGAAATTACATTCTCTTTGAGGCTCAAAGCTTACACCACAACTGAAGCACAATATGCATAAGAAGTTGAAAAAATGCAATCTGCTTCGAAGAAAAAACGAAGTAAACAAGTCATATTCTAATTACCCAGGAGTGAACAAAAAGGAAAGAAAAATTGTCATTAAATGCCAGTCGTAATCTTGACAAAGTCACTCTATTTGCACTGCTGCACATTTGCATGTGTTTCGCCTTTAATTTATGTGCAATAAACGCGCACTGCACAAAGTCATAAACAAATCTGTGTTTTCGTCTCTTTACATTTGCTTGTCGAGATGATGCAGGGTGAAACAAAAATGGAAACTGGTGCACATTGGCAATTACTGTAAAGTTACAAAACAACAGTGAGTTAATCCTCACATATGAGATATATTTATTTGAAGATTAAAGTCAAGTTACATATATGATCATTGCATCTTCATCTTGATATAGATATTGTATAATAATCGGTGTATCATTGTGTGCAAAAAACCTGCAGATTGCAACATAGGCTTAAAAGTATACTTTTTAAATGCTTTTTCCAATTAAATATGACTTGTCTAAACTACACTTTGTTGGTTGGTTTATCAAATAAATCGTGCTTAATGTTTGTTAATTTATATTTGTTGGGTGCTTGTTGTGAGCTGTAAAATTGTGATGTGTAATTCTGAAGGTCACCAAACACAAATCAAACACTTTACCTATCAATAAACTCTGAATAGCAATCAACAAAAGTATTATTGGTCACTGATAAATTGCCAACTTCCGATATCAAATTTCGAATTGTTGTCTCTGTTATATCGCTAAAACACTGACTTATTTTATAGGCCTTAAATGTTTAGACTATTAAATAATCTACACTAAAATTAACACCGACTTACGTACGTATTAACATTTTAGATTTACGTCTACTACAATCATTCACACATGGCCGAAGAGTTGTGAGACGCATGCCAGAAACAACTCCTCATCAATTATTTCCGGCACGCGTCCTAAACTACGAAAATCAAGGCTCGCGCCGCAGGCCTGAGAAAGGAAATCGTCGGCGTTTCGCTCACCTCGACGCAGTGGTGGTGGGCAGTTTTCCCCGCCACCCCAGCGTACAGAAACGTCAAATTTTCCATTTTATGCGGTGCGCAATGCCATTTGTGAATAATCGTAAAATATTGACGTAAAATTGTGTTCTAAGATGCCTTATGTTTAATGTATTAATTCCTAGTGCCTACAAACACATGTAGTACATTTAAAGCGACTCGTTAGAGTTAACTTGAGAGTACACTATAAGAGTAAATAGATTTATCTATCTTAAATCTCTGTAGTTAAGTAGTTTGTCTTAAGTTGTACCTATGAAATTGTAATTTTACTAACTGTGGTGGCTTGAAAGTACACACTCACACACGATATTTCCTTTTGGCTTTGCAATTTACGTAAGTTTTAATCAGAAACATCGATTTGGAATTTGAATCGCTTGATATGTCTTGGCAATGTAAAATGATTGGATTAATTGTAGATTGATTTTGGAATTGTCATCGAAGGAATCTCAAAATGTTTTCCATCACAAATATTTCTTTTGTTTTTCCCTCGCTTTGTGTAAGAAATGCAGGAAATGCTCAAGTTTGCTCAGTGATGTTAAATTCCGTTGTTTTCAGTTTTTCGCCGCATTAATCACGCAAAGCACTTATTCCGGCTTCAAAAAAAGTATCTCAGGAACCCATTCTAGTAAAATACGGCAATTGTTTTAAAGCTTCAAAACTCTAACTACCTTTATGTAACGCCACAACTATAATTTAATAGAAATATATATTTAGGCTAACACAGTTAAAGTTTATATACTTTGCATCTTGTAATCCCCCGTAATAATTTATCTCGCTAACTTCGTGCTCTAATTATATTTTAGCGTTTACCACAGAAGTTTTGATGGCTTTTGTTATATTTTATGTTGAAGATTGAGAGAGAGAAAAAAAGGAAAGTAACGCAATAAACGGTGTTTGCTTGTGTTTGGTCATCGTAAATCTCACATTTTCATTGAATTAAATATCAAGTGGCTTAAAGTATCAGTGCTTATTTGATTGTTGATTAATGCATAGACGGTCAACATTGAATTGGCGCACATGCCAACGTTGCTCTAATATTCTGGTGTATAAATTTTTGTTTGCCTTTCGTTTGTTGTCTGCGATTGGTATTGGTATTAGCTATGACTAGATTAGTGGAACAATAATTAATTAATTAACGTGTTTGTTGAATATGTATCATTGAATATAATAGACTATGTGACTAAATGCAGATTGAAATCCGTTTGCATGTTGGCATTGTGTGGTTACCGAGCGCTTTGAAAGTGATTCACGGGAAATTCAATTCCTTTCCTTTCAGAAAGTACGACAGTATATCAATTGGCAGCGGGAAAACGATCGTCGAGTTCTTCTCCGACGATATCGTGTTCAGAGTCTGACGGGCAAAGAGGCAAGAAAAAAGTTAGTGATATTAACAAATTGTGCAGCAATTATTTACACATTTTTTCTTCAATATTTACAACATGCACATAATTTAAATAATTCCAGTGTATAATACACTCTGCTTGATCATTGTTTAGAAATTGAAAGCGTAGAAAGCTCAATTGAATGCAACTGCATTTTAACCTCCACACTCGCAATCATCCTTCATTTCTTTCACACAGAATATACAAAACACCAAGCCAAACCGACTAAACGTCATGCCTTTCCTTATTACCTGCAAATAACGAAGTTGCAAAGCAGCCGGTGAATCGCCAATAATCTCGGAAGCTTCGCGCAGGGCACGTGAAGCTTTCTGCTCACCCTCGGCAGCGATGACTTTGGCACGTGCTTCACGCGAAGCCTCGGCTTCCGCCGCCATCGCACGCTGCAGTTGAACCGGTAAACGCACGTCCTTACTATAATCAACAGTGAAAGGATAACAGCACATAAAGACGGAGGAAAATATGTACAAACGTACATTTCAACACGTTCCACGTTAATACCCCAAGAATCAGTTGCTTCATCCAGGAGAGATTTCATATGCTGTGAGATGCTCTCGCGCTCGCTGAGGATTTCATGCAAAGGACGCTGCCCCATTATGTTCCTCAAAGTAGTCTGAGCAAGTAAACGGGTTGAATGATGGGCATTCTCCACATTGGCGATGGAAACAGTAGCGTTAGACACGCGGTAGTAAACTACTGCGTCCACAGAAACGGTGACACTGTCCTTCGTCAAAACCTAATTGAATTCAAGACAAGTTGATTGGCTTATTAATGATCTAGTGGAATAATAGTACCTCTTGCGGTGGTATGTCATAGGTCCTTGTACGTAGATCAACTCTAGCGTAGGCGTCAATGCAGGGCAGGATGAAGAAAATGCCTAAATGAATAAAGTATTGTTTATTACAGTCAAGAATTACAAATAAATTTAATGCGCAATGATAAGTTACCGTAGGGTTACAATTAAATACCAGAAAGGGGAATTTAAAAAAATTCGAAACTGAAGTGGAGATGTAAAAGCATAGCGGATATTAGCAAATAAATATGAAAAAAGTTGCTATAAATTTCCCAACAAGCTGGGAACATTATGAATTATATGAATTATAAAAAAGAAAAAGCAGATGGAAACCTTTTTCTACATACCGGGACCTTTAGCGCCACCAGAAAGCAGTCGCCCAAGACGGAATATTACAGCACGCTCGTATTCCTGCACAACCTGCAAATGTAAATTATAATAAATTTAAAAAGCAGTCTGACGTATTTGCATATCAAGAATTATTTATTGCAAGTTATTTATTAATCAACTTTGCTACACTGTTTTGGGATCACGAGCAGAGTTAGCTTAGTATGAAAACCGATAAGAAGGTCACAAGTGAAATTATTGTTCTCCAAAGATGAGAAAAAAGATGTGGTTCAAATTGTTGCAGGCCTTTCCCAATACCATGGAAGATATTGGGCATATGCGTAGTGCGACAGGCAATGCATGTTCTAGAATAGTTCTATGGCTGAGCAAGTGGAATGGTCAGCAAGTTTGAGGAGAGGTGGATATTGGTGCTATTCATTGGTTACCAATGCTGAATCAGGATTTTGCACCACTAGTACCTTTCGGCTTTAGCTATGCTCCTGGTATCTTAACTAACTAAATAATAAGGCCCTTCTGCAGTATTTTTAAGTCCGTTTTGACGTACATATTCTTGCAAAAAATACTCTGGAAATTGCTAGAATAATAGATTGCTTTATAATTGCTAAGATATTAGACTGTTGAAGTGATACCGTAGATTGCCTTCTATTTTGCTAGTAATTTCACCTACTCCTAAACCATATCAACCACATTAACTCATCCCAAAAATCAACCATCAACAAATAGAATCGCGATTTGTGATTGGCTACTAAATAATGCATACCCACATATAGCATCAGTACATGACCCAAAGTGGACCAACCAGAAACTGAAAACTAGTAGATCAAGATCAAACAATTTATCCCCATCAGATTGATGGGGATATAGAGGACAGTGTACAATATTTTAAAATACTAATTACTCGTATTTCGAACAAAGTATATCACCATTTAAAATAGTCTTAGTCTGACTTAGCATCTTAAACATAAAGTGGTATGATCTATCCTCACCTCCCAACGACTAACTATCTACTAGCAACGCATGCAAAACCACAGATACACCAGCCCACTCCTCTAATTCTAACCCATACATGGAACTTACTCGCTCTCAACCTTAGATTGCTACTTTTTTTAGGAAAACATGTGAGTTATTTTCACTCGCCAAAAAGATGCCCACTTATTTCATTCTTGAGTGGCTACAGAAATAACATTTTTTTCACAAGAATTTAATGTGATTGATATTGTAAATTTATTGAGAATTCACTGCTTGGAATTGAAAAACGCAATAATATTCCACAATTATCTTTGAATTCTTTGAATTACAGTATTCTATACTTTGTATTATATTGATCAAAGTTAATTAACTCTCGTAATCCACTCAGAAAATTCACAATTTACCTTCATTAAAGCATACCCCAATTGCCATTGTAAATTTCACGTACCGAGATAGTTTTCCACTTGTTCCACCACAATTCCAACTGCGACTTAGGCTTAATTAATTTTTAAAACCATATTATAGACAATGCACTTAAAGAATAAAAAATAACATTTCTCTGTTTCTAATATCACTTTATGGACAACTGCAAGGCTAACAATAATTGTCTTAACTTGAATCTAAAACCATTATTAACAATTATGTGCATTATAGACAAGGTAAGAATATATAATGGGAATTTGATGTGGATTTAATATTTCTATCGAAGAAATGAATACAACATTTAATTAAAATTACGAATTCTCACAGTATGCAGTTATAAATTGTCAGCGGGTAGGTCGGTAATTCTCCGGATTTGTGTACAAGGACGTTGCGTAAGTGACATTGCCTTAATTACAATCCCTAGAAGTGACGCGGAAGTGCGTACGACATGTATTCCAACCAAACTAGAACATAATTTATTTCAGACTTGGCCATATTTGCAATGTACGAATATAATAAGTAGCGTGCGTTCATATGTAATACCTAGCACACATGAACGAGTTTACTTTTCTGTTAACTTGCTAAATGGTGATACATCTTGTTTACACCAATATAAGTCGAAGTGGTCATCACCAACAACATAAAGAGTATAAAGAACGTAATCACCGAAGTACAGCACAAATGGCACACTTTCTCTTTCTTTGCACAAAAATAAATACCATGTCAGTGCAACTTGTTTTTCGTAGATGCAACAACCTTTTTTATGACTGAATTTTCTATTTATTTCTGTATGAATTAAATGATGTAGTACGTTTCGCAAGTGAATCAAAATATTTCGTTAATTACGTTGCGTAAACTGTTCAAAATCCATCAAACACAACGTTTAACTGACACGCAGGCAGCAGACAGGTGAGCAGGCCAACCTGATGAAGCAATAAGTCACGAAGCGCGTTCACTTTAGGCTCAAAAGCGTGCCACACGAAGGCGAAATCAAAAGGGCGACCTGTTGATTCTGGCGCCAGTTTGGAAAATACATTTTCTTTTAATTTTATAATCAAACCTCCTACTATTTAATTAAACTACCTACAGCATAAACGCAATGCACGTTTCAATCTTCCTGATTTTTTTAACGTAAATCAACTAATTGGCAATCAATTGTCCCAGAATAATAATTAACTAAAACTTGACCTTGTCTTCTATAACATGCCATGACTTATTGAGGCCCCATCGTTTTGAAAACATGACGAAGAGCAAACGCATTTGTCATTGAGATTCTAATTAAAAACTGTGCTTGCCGCCTTAAGAATTAATTTCACTCGGAGATCATTGGTTCATTTGCGATGCCTAGTCGCACATAAATTACCTCTATCTCATCTCATCATTGATGGGTCTTTGCGCTGTGACCAGTGATAAAATATGCGCAAATTAACCTTTCGTTAATATACTCGTCTCGCTAAAACATACAGTTGTGAACACACAAGTCACCACTTGTCCCCATCCAGCATCCATTGAGTGGCTTCGTTTCGATTTCTGCTGCTTCTTCAACACGACACCAGTCGTCCAGCAACCACGTCGAGTGAATCACCACAATCGGGACAATGCGTAGTTGGCATCTTTACTATGGATTTGCGGTCTGTTCCACGTGCGTGTTTGTGCTCTCCACATCAGCCGCCAGCATGACTCCTTACAAACCATCACCAGGATTCAACTGTAGTGAACCCTTGAGAAATGTAACTGCCCTAGTCTACACTGATTCGAAGCCGAATTCCAATGGAACCTTGTATACCATCCAGGACTACCGCAATGAATTATTAGCTGTCTATAGGCTTGACCTAGAACCGATCAACATCATCCCGAAACTTTGCAATGGATCGATTACAACGTTCCCCATTCTTAAACAACTCTCCCTTGTGCTAACAAGCATTGAAGATATTGCACCTGGAGCATTTTCTGACCTTCCCAAATTAACCCTATTGGATCTCAGCTATAATAAGTTAACAACAATAGAGAAAAACGTCTTCAATAAGCTACCCATTACTGAACTACGTCTCGCTGGGAATAGAATCTACAATATTCACCCAGAGTCCTTCGACAATATGACCAATCTAGTCGCATTGGATCTTGGCTTTAATAAAGTGCAGTACATGGATGAGATGTGGTTCAAAAACACTCCAAAGCTCTCCACTCTTAATTTCATCTTCAATTTGATTCCTTCATTGGATGCCCACAGTTTTCATAACCTCAAGGGTACCAAAATGATCGTCAATCTCATGTTCATGAACAATAGTATTACAAACATCCATCGGGATGCATTTAAAGGATTGAAAACCATGGGGAAATTATGGTTGACGGCTAATAAACTGCGTTTTATTGATGATGAGTTGTTCAGCAACGTGGGCGCTATTGATGCACTCAATTTAGAGGACAATGAGCTGTTTTGTCTCAATGAACGATTGCTGAAGAGCACGCGAGTAAAGGAGATCCATCTATCTGGCAACCCTATCATCTGCAATTGCATGACCAAACTGGAACAATGGAGTGTGCAGACTAACACGAGGACTTACAACAATGCCGCTGATCTTAAGCGATGCGGAGTTGCGTCGAAATTCATCCAAAGTACAACTGCAGCTCCGGAGGGTGTTTTAGTTGAATTTTAGCACATCATCCTGGGGAATTTACACCCGCCAATACCATATTGTTATTATTTGGAACTAGTTACTTAAACTAGGTGGCTTAGTATGAAATAAATTTTTGTAAATATTTAAGTTGAACCTGTAAACTGTATACCTTCAGAAAAATAGAGTTGGCCCTCAAAAATATCAAATTGATCAATATGAATACAAGAAATTAATTTCTCTCCGTATAATAAAAAAGCTTCTCTTTAGTTATCGTACCTTTTTCACGTGTGTCTACTTAAAAGAAGGAGCTTACCTTGAAGCAAACAAAAAGCGAGAAGGGCATCGTCAGCACGACGAGAGTCCATGATAGACCGGTGAGGATTTTCCCGCAGGTCTTCGATTCTTCGACCACCTGCTCAGCTGCAAATGAGAGCAGGAATTTAATACAATCGCATTAATGTGCATTTGCTGCATGAAATAAAAACATTTACACTCGAATTTAAAGTTTTATGCGCTAGGCGGTCGTTTATATTTTTCTACTCTAACTAATGAAAACCGCACCGTCCGCGATGCACAATAAATTCAATACGCAGTTGTACATTGCATTTGAACAACAATAACAAATTTAGAAACGTGGTAATATTTTATTCATGTCAACGTGAATACGCAACCATAGATACTATGGCCACATTAATTTCTACCCACTATTTCTATTTATAACCGTTTATTGGATTGATCATTATTGATCGGAATCATATTGCTATCTAGCAAGCAGGTAAAGAAACGTTGCATTTAATTGTTTCTAAATTAGAATTGCGAATAAGCGACATTGAAATGTTACAACTGAATAATGCATCCGCTTGGGAGCAATAGATGCGAGAAGAGATTGCAACGAAGCCAAATTTGGTTTTACATATTCACGATCATTTACATAATATCCCGATGACGCACTTGCAAATATAGCAGGCAATTATGGTCATTAGCGTAGAGCTGATGATCGTTTGATGTCATTAGAAGAAGAGTACTTGTAGTGAAATATCGATAACTTGAAATCAATATTTTACAAATTAAAATTTTCAATCTTACAATTAACCAAGGGTCAACCTTAATATCTTCTCGTACCTAACTGTATTCTTGGCTTTTCCAATGTTACAAATATTTTCTATTGACAAATGCCCCAAATCATTGTTCAAGTTATTGAGAAGAATAAATAGATAAGTGATGATGAGTAAGTATAAAACATATGTGACTGCACATGTTTTAACCACTTCCACATACGTTGGATGTTAATGCATCATTAACCCTCAACATGTGGAAAAGCATTTTCATGTCAACCGCGCATAATTACAGTGCATGGAGATTCAAACAGCACCCAGGGCAAATGCGCTATTTTTCTACATGAATATTTCAGTGTATAAATATTTCAATACGAAACAATAACCCGATTGTAATTTGTGACAACAGTTATTTAATTATTTACAAAAAATTGATTTATTTTATGCACTCCTTTCTACTATGTGTGCATTTTCACTGAAACTGACACATCCAATAATTTACATTCTTTGTATTTGCTTCGTTGAGTGATCTTATCCCTTTGAAGACACAAACCATGTGCGTGAAAGACACGAACCACATTACGCAGTTAATAATAGTTTCCTTCGGGAGGGAAACTTGATGTGTCTTCTGCCATCCACAGCCACAAGCGTAATGCAGGGACTTCCTAGACCAGCTTTCATTAGCAACGCTTGAATGCGTGGATAAACCTAGCGTTTGTTTAAAACTTGCTTACAGCGACAGTAAACAATTGGTATAAATCCGGATTTTATTGTCTTCTTGAAAACATGAATGCAGATCTTTTTTTGCTGCAGCATGGAAAAATCTAATATCTTGTTATTGTTTTGTGGCATAGCAAATATTTATTTCAAAGATTCATATTTCATATGATATTTTATATTAAACAAGAATAAGAAAACTTCAAACTGTACAAAGAATACGTAGATGAAACTGAAGGGAAAATTGTAAAGAACTATATAATCAAAAAATAATATTTTAGTAACCTATAATTTACGACTTAGTTCCATCCTTCACATAAACGTTAATGTCGTGAGTGTAATTACGTTATTATTCGAAATTATAAATTGCAAACTATTACACAACGTCCTCATGTTCGTCTATAACATCTCAGATTTGGAAATAATAATATCCTGAATTTAGTTTACTCACACATAATTTCGGATTCAATGAGTCCTCTCAAAACTTTACATTCAACACAGGTCTAATGCAAATTGAACATTAGAAATGTGGAATTAATTTAATAAAGTTCCCGAGCTGTCGTTACGGTATGCCTCCAATACCTCAATTAGAATGTTTGGAGGCAACTTTGCGCATTTAATTTGCGAAATTCAGACGAGCTTAGCGTCGAATTTCAATACAAACACAAGCTGTGTGCAAATGTTTAGAACATTGAGAATTGAGGGTTGTTTATACTCAAGCCTTTCCCTGGTTGCTTTTATGAATGACATGTATCCCGCATGGAGTTATTAGTTATATATTGTTATGATATGTATAATTCCTTTTAAAGCAGAAAAATTAAAGTTCAAAAGCCTCCCATTTGCAGCAAATCGAATAATGTTGAGATGTGTTTGCTCTAAATCAACTAGTTAGAAACACGGCATGCATGTAAAGCAATATTTTTCATCACAATTTTTAAACAATCTGCTCACACATCACATCACAATTTTATCAGGTAAAATAACAAAATGCAAGCCAGTTGTAAACTTTGCTGTTCACTATAAGCATAAATTCGAGTTCGACAACGCATAAAACCGTATAATGCAAGTTGAGCATTGTACTCAGCAGTGGAAACCCTCATCGTAATGAAGAGCTAGTACATCAGCTTCCAACTTTAACCCTGCAGCATTGAGCAAATGTTTTCGGTGGCAGATTCCGCCAGCAGTAATAAAAAAATTGCCCTGCGAAATATTTTCTAATAACATCCATTTCATCTTGAAATCCATGCATTCTTTACGCGATTCCACTCGTCTATCAATTATCCATTACCAATCAAGCGAAAATTAGTATCACCTTTTCATGTGAGTGAAACAAAACAATTATATGATTGGCTGGCCTGCGGTTGAATTGGTAATGGAAATGTATGCAAGTATATTGTACATATGTAATTTCCTTCGATAATTGTTAGATGGCTTTTCAATTAAATCGAATGCCAATATTCGCCGATAGCAGCAAACAGTAAATTTAAATGTCGAATACTGAGATTGACAAAATTACAGTGCAGAATGCATTATATCTATTATTCCAACAAAATGCATATTCATCGAAAAAATATCTACACAAAACTCAGCAAATTTTAAATGTATTCATGTTAAACAGCTACTAAAAAATATATTATTTGTTGGTGGAATGCTACACAATCTTCTTTCTGCCTGTACTAGCTGCGTAGACCCTAACTAGACAAAAAAAAAAAGGTAACGTGTAGCGTGGATAACAACAACTCTAGTCATGCCACAGGCTAAAAGAAAACAAACTCGGCAGTCAATGTAAACAAATCAAAATGAAAGTGCACAAACTGAAGTGTAGCGACATCTATCAGCAAATAAACCTTATAGTCCTATAAAATTTAACGTTCGCTTAGGCAATAATAAAGAATAATAACAATAGAATCGATAAAATATGAAAAAAAAAAACAAAGATGTTATATTTCAGCAAGCCAATTTGCTTTAAAAATCAATATTTCAGCAAGAATAAATGATTTAATTTAACGGACTTAAACAACCTGAGTTCATTATTAATAAATATATATTGCCATGAGTTATTACGATAGGCTTGCTTTAATAGATGGCATCGATTTTAGTTGGCCACGGTAGTGCTTTGTTTCCCTCTAGCAAGCGATTTGCATGTCGCATTTGAGGGCGGTTCCGATGCAATCCATAATTCAAATAATGCGTTACTAGGTGTAATATGGAAATCAACACCTGTTGTACCCCACATTTCGTAAGTGAAACGTAGCGACAATCGAGATTTCGGACGCTGTTCAATTTTAATCGCAATGTATGTACCTGCAGTCAGTTGCAACGCTGAAAATCAATAATGTGGAAGTAGTTCACAGTAGCAT
>JAODGC010000007.1:4395655-4416573 GCA_027574925.1 Ecitoglossa quadriceps | reverse complement strand
TTTTAATCGCAATGTATGTACCTGCAGTCAGTTGCAACGCTGAAAATCAATAATGTGGAAGTAGTTCACAGTAGCATGTGAAATGACAAGATGAGAAAATGTCATCTGCAACTATAGAAACTATACCTAACATTTGAAACAAAGTAAACGTGTATTGGATTTATCCTAAACTCAGGCACACGCCCAACCAAATAAAAGGAAACAAAGAATAGTCGATATTGAAAAGTTCAGACTTAAACAAGACGAGTTTTCTATTTGACAGTGATTAATCTGCATTGGTCTGAAAAACAGATATTATTCCTAAATTCAGTTTTTGTGAAAGTAATGCGTGGACAAATGTTACTCTCCCCGTGAAAACCTCATTTCTTTCGTTGTCATTTTGAAGAAGTACGGAATTTGTTTAATAAAAGCGTATCCCGCCACTGGGCGAAATCGACTGGGAATACAATCCTCGGGATGGGAAAGATAGAATTACGCGTAAGAAGTGTTGGCGCCACGTCTCAAGCGAACGCGCTCAGAATGTCATAAACGAGTCATTGTCATTCACGCCCTCCCCGCACGCCGCTAGCGAATTTAAAGAGTCGGGAAAACTTTACGATTCTTCATCTAATGGTTGTCTATAGTGTCTCGATGCGTATCCACATACTGCTATTGTTATCGACGCAATCTTTATGCAAGAAGTAAAGAACATATCGCGCAAGGAAGAATTTTATTGTTGAATCCAAAGAGAATTTGCTAAGAAAAACTTTAATATGTTCAATGCCTCCATCTTGTTCATTTCCATCCAAGGACATGAGTTTAATTAAAGTAGATTTGTATGGTTTTCATCTTAAGTTGTACAATTAAAGATGGTTCTTGTACAAATTGTGTTATTAACGTGTTAATTTAAAAGACATTTCTATACCTACCCTAAGAATAAATCACCCTAACTTCTGCAAGGTGCAATTTGTACTGATGCAAGATGTGGAACAAAAAATGCCATGAAACAAACGAGAATTTATGGTCCAATAACTAATAGGTGGCAGCAGGTCGATATATCCAGCATCAAAGGATTAATGTGTTCGATGGCAACGCAACAAAAACACATACGTACGTCACGTCCACGCCGCCTCCACAATGGTTAATTTTAGCTGTCTCCCGTGTGATACGCTGCCACCGAAATTGCGCTGCCCACGTTTCTAACCCGCGGTGCAAACTCGCCATATGAAACATGATGAAATTTGGGCCGCAGGACAATGAGAAGATGTGACGTGGTAATTTTCGCGTCACTTCCAATCGATTTTTGACGTCATTTAATAGTAGATTCTAGAATTCTGCAAATTATCCCTTTTTGTTTTCTAGTTGGAGAATGTCAAGGAAAGCGCAGCAGGTTTAAACCAAAATGCATGTGCAACAATTCTACGTCAGTCTTGAAATAAAAGCGGAAAGTATTCAACTTCCGGATGAATTTGTCGCGAGGTGACTGCAGAATAAAACTGAGGATTGAAATTCCTTCATGCTCTTTTAAGGTTATAAATCTGGCCCGGGCACCTAGAATCTCGTCTCCTAAACTTATTTTATTATCTCAAACCTAACGCGTTTCATTTATTTAAAACAATCTACAACGTAAGAAACAAGCAAATGATTTTCACATACCATTCTTCTGCAAACGGAACCTTCTTTTAGTCTTTTGCTAAAATGGAAAATAAAAAAGGAAACAAACCTCAAATCAAAACAATTTGCTTCCGATTATTTCCGTACCTATCTGAAAATAAAGCATAATGAAATAATTCAATATCAAAATTACCTTCAGTCATTATTCCCTCGCACAAACGCCGCCGCCGCGCAGTCTAATCGGGCGTTGCGACGTTGTTCAGCCACTACAAACCCTACGCTACTGACACCCCGCACGAGAGTCGCTGTTGACGGCGGGCGCACAACTGCAGCTGTGGGTAGCTGAAAACGCGCGCATTGCCAACTGCTGCCGCCGCAGTCGCCACCACCACCACCGAGCGTCGACGGAGATTGCCTCAAAACGCGCCAAAATGCCCGCCGTGCAATTACCCCAAGCGAACACACCCACTGGCCGAAAAAAGTTGTAGACTAATTGAAAGTAATTTGTAAGCGCTAAACTCATTTAAAATTGGCGAATTGAAAAAATAATTATTGCAAATGCCATAGAAGTTTGAAATTGATTAATTGATGGACTCGAAAGGCATTTTTACGTAGCATAAACAACTGATTCAGAAACATTATTAGATTGACAAATTATACATATGGCGTTTTATTACATCAATAAAGTATGAAGGGATTCCTAACTTGCATTTAATTACCAACTAGTGCTGCTATCATATAATTACTCTTGGAACTAATAATATGCTGATTAATTAATAAGAGAAAATCACCCTGCAGAGTAATTTAAAAGGGTATATTTTACTTCACTTTGTTTATACCATGATATGGCTGCTATTGGTTTTGTTTGTTTGTATCTTCTTTGTGGGCAGTTTTTCCGCACTGTTTGTTGGTTTAACACATTCAGCTGCTTTTCCACACTTTGACAATTTTTGTAAACTTAAACATTTTCCTTTAATAAGTTTTATCTGGTAACATAGTAAAGAAAAACCTTCTTGTATGAAATAAAAATTTATTTTTCACGCATTTTATTTTGGATTGCTGAGAATATTATAAATTAAAAAATTCAAATAATTGTTGTAGTGATTAGTTGTGCTTCAACAAGTCCATTGTAATTACCCTAAACTAAATTATTAGTTTTAACTAAAAAGTTGTACATTTCTAGAATGTACAGGGTCTTATCATGATGGTATTTGTATTGTTTTTGGTAGCAAACCAATGTTGTATGTCACCCTTAGCAACAACACACGTCAGTGAGTATATAAATCTATTTTTTCCTTTAACACTATTTTTCACCTTGAACATATTTATTCAAACCAGTTAAATACGCAGTAAATAATCTTGTTATTAATTACAATAATGCTTTAACATAAAAGGAACTAAAACGAGACAAACACAACTATCTACTCTACTACATAAACAGTGCACTTTGCAACTCTATGTGGAATTACCAATGGTAATTAAGAAGAAAAAATAATTCCAACACATACACATCCCTCTCTTAACCAATTACCATTGCTATACATGCTGACTGTGGTCGCGTACGAAGGACGCTGCTGATGTTTCTGCCAGACTGTATTGCCGTTGATCATCCTGCAATGTCTAGGCTGACGGAGCGTGTACGCAGGAACAGTCCCCCTTTGCACTCCTTGCAGCTCTCAAAGTCCTGGCAAAGTTCCCACCGTACTAATAAATGTATGCAGCTAATAGCACACTTGCAATACACTTTTCTACACACACGGAGTGGTTGCAATCAGCCGCAAAAAGTACCAAACTGCACGCCCTGCATTACAGATAGCTTCCCAGATTTTAGAACACATGTTGACTTCAATCTATCTGAAAGTACTTGACCCAACTAACGTGTGATTGAAATAGTTAATTATTGCCAACAGACTTATACTGAACCAGTATAGGAGTTGCTGTAGTTGCACTGGAACTGTTTGCCTTTGGCGGGGTTTAACGTATTCAAAGTGGAATTAACACCGATTGTTCGCGTACGTATCGTGTGCACGAGACGTGAGTCAACGGCAATATGTGACGACGGTCGATAGTTTTACAAATAGTTTTCGATGTCATGTGTTGGCGGCGTGCTAGCAAACTACTGGCATCAATTCGTTTGAGTAGCAACCACAACTGTTACTAGCCTAGAAAAAAACGCCACGTTTGCCGTTGAATTACAAAGTTACGCCTAAAGCAGTGACATATCAAGCTTTACCCGGCAATTTCCATCAAAATATCTGCTTTATAAACACGTGCATATTTTGCACCATATATTACACAGTGTTTCGTGCACAATTAGCAGTATGTTAATCCTATCTATAATTTCCAGCAACACAGCAAACATTTAAAGTTCCAATGCTAATGGTCCATGGAAATGACGGGATAATTCGTTAATCAACTATATGAATGCTTTAAATTAAAAAGTCTATAAGTTATTAGCTATTAATTGCAAAATCAATAAAGTAATTCTCAAGTATAAAAATAAAAGTCCACACGGGAGTGTAAAGGTATTATTTGGAATAATGAAGAAATTGTGTCACGGTAAAAGATAGCTCGTTAAAATCAACGTGTTGTTATCGCTAAGCACACGATAAAAACACGTCACGATACAACTAGATTGAATGTATTATTAATGTGATATTATTTTCAACGGCTCAATATAATTATGGCACCTTCAATAATATTCACAATAATATAAACTTGAAATGATTTATTATAATGAATAAAAAAATAGATAAATTATATTCGTATTTGATTCAAGCAAATTCAAGGCACTAATAGAGCAAATCTAATAAAAATAAAAACTGAATAACTTATCTCGATTACCCAACAGTTAAAGAAACTTTAGCTTTTCTTACGACTTAAAATGTAAAGCACGTTTTTTCCTTGATAACATCACGCCTTTAAATCCAAATTAAAGTTACTACATTAAAAATGTATCGCAGTCTTCTTCATTGATTACCCTTGATTAATACATTCCACATGAATACTGCTACATCACGATTTACGCTTCGGCTATTTCCTGCATTTCACGAGAATGCCAGCCGCTCGTCGTTCGAATGTCTTTCGCAACGCATGCAGTGTCGTTTTATCACACGCCCGTCATTACCGTACAAAACTACCCCCTAACGATGCGCATCAGCTTCATTACACATGCAATGCAGGAGAAGATGAAGATGCTTCTGCAACACACCGAACAGCATGGAACTAGGACACGTCGTTAAATTAGAAATACTTCATTTATTATCGCCCTAATAAAATCTTTGCGTCTTATGCCCTGCCATGTAATCATGCGCTGTGGCAGGCTGCAGTACTAAAAAGTTCCAGTACTTCTTATTGTATATTCTAATTTATCTTTTCGGGCAATGCAGAGGTAGTTACCGAAATGAATACCAAATTCTGAGATCAGAAGTTAAATACCTTACTATCACTTCATTCAAATATTGTATTTTCTTTTCCATTTTGGATGTTTGAAGAGTTTAATAGCATTTTCTAGTTTTCATTTGTCTTTAATTGATGATACGTTGTCCTAACCTCACACAATTCCCAATTGCATTCCAAGTTTTCATTTGCAGTCCATTTCAGTTATCGCAAGCGGGTGTGCAACATCCAGTCGTAAGGATGGTGGGAAAATTGCGCAAATTACAGCAAACTGGAAAATCACCGACGGTCTCGAATCGCATGGGAGATACAAGAAATACATGGTGACAGAGCAGCGAGAAAAGAAGCAGACTTATCTGTGCTTTATGGGACGCTATGAGGATATAATTTGCGCGCAGGGAAAAAGAGGGAAAATGGTAATGTACAGACAAGAGCTCATCAAAATGAAATTATAAAGGACAGTTTAATAAAGTATTTTTTTGAAACTAAAGTTGATTTCTTAATGGTAATTTTTTTTGAATTTCAGAAAACATCAAAGCAATGGGTTATACCCTACAGGAAGTGTTGTTGGTTGAGTAACAATCTGAAGAAAATGGAAGAAGAAATAAAAATATAGTGCCAACAAATTAAAACCTTTAAAATAACTTTTAACCACTAAACAATTTTTTTCCAAATACATTACCATGAGAACCTACTTGGTACTCAACTTTTGTTTGTTTCCTAAAATACACCAAATTGTTTGCGCAAGATTAAAGATATGTTTGTATTACCGACTACACTTTGCATCTGAGAAATTATTAATGCGCCAAAGTAGTTTCTGTCATTTTATACGTCAAGAGTTCCAGCAAATTATGATTTTAACTTGAACATTGCTTGTATAAACCATTAAAATACACCAGGTGTCAAATATACTGGAATTGAAACGCAGAAAATTCTTGAAACGATTCCAAAGTAACTTTTCAAGATTTCAGCTATTATTAACCAAAACAGATTCTGTCTAGTATCCCATTGACATTGTGCACGCAGTTTATCCAAGAAGCAAATACAGACATACGGTATAAATACCGCGATATTGATGGAAAGCGTCACCTTACATTACTCAGGCAATGATACTTAATGAGACTAAAGTGTGACAAAGAGCTATCTTAATTAGCTACTTAATAATTTAGGTTTTTATTGACTCACCATGGTGTGGTTCTCCTAAAACAAAAGCCAAAACATGATATTCACTTCTAAATGACTCAATCAATTATGATCAATTACCTCCAAACACATGCTTTGTATAATCTTCCCTCTGGTGGCCATTGGTAACACTCGCCATTTCCGGATGAATCCTGCGCTCCTGCAACTCCACGATGCCGCCGCTAAAAGCAACAACAACAATTAATCAACCGACCGCGCACACACCTAGACGCTTTATTGGATTGCCCTGAAGTGCGCGGCGTCCACAGGGAAGCCAGTTAAAACACCTAATCAATCGCAATCAATTCCTGTATGCTCAGAAAACACAGCAATCACGTGAAAACACTGGCTTCATGTTTGTTAATACGTTACGTGTCCAAAGCATGAAGGGATGATGGAAAAGTGATGTCAAACATTAAACCGCTCCCAATGGGGCAATTGGTTTCCGTTTCATTTGAAAAACAACGCCGGCGCCCGCCCTAAGTACGTGGAGCCGGCTGATGTTAATTATCAATCGTTTCCGGAGTTCTAGACCAAAGTGCAAGCATGATAAATAATTTGTGGTCGAATTTTGTAGGCCCAACTAAAAGACTACCTAATGCTACTTGTTACATACAGTACAATTATTTACCGGGATACAGAGGAAAATAATTGCATTATTTATTGTGCAGGTTATCCGAATGATGAATCAATTTGAAATCAGAGTACCAAAAAACCTCTTTGTTGCGATACAACTTGAAACGTCATGGAAAATTCGGGTTCACTTCACTAAATTGGAAGAGTCTAAATTCTTTTACATGTGCATAGGTTTAAATTAAGAAATGTTTGGGTCGTTTTGATAAATTCAGCCGGAATTTAATGTGTGTTCTTTAATAGACGACAAATTATTATTTCAGATTGACCGACATTTCCATACGAGGTCTTTCATGACGTACATGGCATTGTAATATTGATGTCGATCTATGCTCACGAGTACATGGTGATATCCCAGCAATGACGATAGCTAAGTATAAATTAGAGCAAGTTACTAAGCCTACAAGCCAAAGCAAAACTAATAAAATGCAATATTGTTGCATTAATAAAGTATTCGAATCTTCAGCTGAAATTTGCTTAATAAAGTATTGAAAAGATGGATTTTTTGTAATGACGACCTAGGATAGATAATAATTAGCATATTGATTTTAAAATTTAATTTGTAAGCACTGAATTTAACTAGACAAATTCTACTTTAGAAGCTCCAATTCTACACAAATTCTGTGCGAATGACAAAATATAATAAAAGTATTACTTCACACACTGGAAATACATAAAAATCGAAAAGCAAACAAACTTTGTACATTCAATCTAATGTAGGGAAAATAACACATTAACATCGCAAACATTACACACGATTGCAAACCGCACAGTTTATTATCAAATCCATTATATTGATCTTTCAAACAGACATTCCCCAAGAAAATTAAACAAAACCCATCAAAAGCGTATCCGCTGCATAAATTTGAACACAAAGGTCCCAAGACAAATTTAAAAATTATGCTGTCCACACCAAATTACTTATTAAACCCCATGGTAAAGGTCGTGAAAGGAATCAAATTAGGTAAGTTTGCAAACTTTGCACGTTCCGAAGTTTGCGCCTGGTTAGTGCTATCCATACGGCGTGCATCCTGCTTATTTGTTATGCACAGTCGTATTGGACAAGTAGATCCCTACAGTCCCTGCGCGCAAAGTGGTACTACAACAAGGACCACAAACGCAACCACCTACATCTACACACCTCAGTCCAGAATTGCAACCAACGCACGTGCCACCAAGTCATGCATAAATTATAAAAATAGATGTGAAAGTAAAGAAGAAAGCTTCGTATAACTAATTTGAAAAGAAGACAAATTGCGAGTAATCGTTATCCATGTGTGTATAAATATTTACATAGTTAATAAAGATAATGATTTCAGTAATCAACGAAGGAGCTTATTGATTAACTATTACGGAGGTATTTCCATCGACTGTTTACATAAATAAATAAATTCAAGTTGATTTAACAAAAGAATATTGATGTTCTTTGAGATTTTTATCTAAATTACAGTGGTTAAGTACAATTACGTTATGCAAAGATTATTCCATCATACCATAAGAATAATATTAAATGAAAATTAAACAATACCCTCTAATGTTTCTTTTATATGTCCTGACTAATAACAAAGTGAAATAAACACACAATGTAGCCCACTCTATGAATGGTATGATTGCTCTCAATTCTACACACATCATAAAAGCAATTCAAATAACATTACAAAAGTGCCAATGTATGCGTTACATTTGGTGATCCGCCAATTGTGCCAATTTTCTCAACTCTCCCGGGAGTAGAGACAAAAATAAGCACTACTTGTGTTTTCCACACGCAACGTCTATTGGGAATATTAAATTTTAATATTATTCCCAACTCACAAACAACTTAATTCACTACTAATATCAAATATTCCTAAATTAACACATAAGTGATTTACTTACTTTGAACTTTTTTTTTTAACGAAATTCTTTTCTCTTCTGCACTGCCTAAATGGCCTGTAGCACAACAAAAACACTACTTGATTACGACAACATTAAACAAGTAGCTCTAGTAGGATCACTTCTACTAAAGTATCTAGGACATTAACTATATCAGAATTGAATATCATCTGTCGTTGTGCACGCAGTAAAGGAGGTATAGTTATGTCGCACGGATCGTCGAACAGCGCGCGCTGATGTTTTTCGTTGTGAGCGGTGGGTGTGTGCATCGAGAGTACGTCAGCGTGGCGGCGGCCGGCGGCGGCGTCGTACACGCTCACATTTGCATACGAACACACAAAGGCAGACGTGCGGCAACACGTTGTGCAATGTACTAATAGTTATGGGATATGCGCGCGCTGGTGGCAGCAGTAACACGCTACGCTGACTTTTAGCGTGGGGTGTGTATATCTGCGTCGTGTCGTTGCGATAACAACTGAGCAGCGTGCGAATGGCCTGCTCAACTCTTCGCCGCCGCTGGCACCGCCGCCGATTGAGACGACGTGGCGAAAATACAGACAGAGTGCGAACGCAACAGGAGGTGTCAAGTAAAGAAATAAAAAGAAAACAGATTACACAATTCTAGTAGTGAATAATAATCCAAACTCTTTCTTCATTGTTGAATTTGGATTGCACATTAAAAATACATTTCTCATTTTGCATACGCAGGAAAGTAGTATAGAGCAAGTGTGATTACCATTAACTTTGAATTGAATTGTCGTTAGAGACGTCAAGAAAGAAGATCATATTCGATTTATTTCCAACGCTTTTTTCTACTCATCTATGTTAATAATACCAATTATCCCAACGTGTAAAGGAGTATAATATAATATTCGCAAGCAGTAATATTTAATAATAAAAGATTTTTTCTTGCGTTAAAATAATTTTAAGAAACATTGAGTACATTCTTCTTCATAATTCCATATTCGCCATAATCTCATGGGTTCTCATTATCCAATCAATAATATACTAGAAAAGAAGAAAAAAAAAACAATTTACAAAAGTATAAATGTTACAATCGAAATAATTCTTTAAACATTAAACAATCTTTCAAAAAGTGAAACTATCAAATATCTCAGCATCACAATTCCAATTCTGTTTGATCCTTTCCTGATTTCCACCTACAAAGCATTTGAATATGACCCATATATCCGCAATTTGCAAGCAACATCATAATACCTCAAGCATTTGGCCCATTTGGCCCATTTTCAGCGGAATGTCCGTAATTACTCGTATTTGCAAAATATGTGTGTCTGTTGTCCCACACAAGTCGCCTCTACGTCGTTGCCGCCACGAGGCATCGCAATCATTTAATTATGCATCGCTGCAGACAAGTTACAAGCAACTACATCCCCCACAATACCTCAAAATATGCTTTAAGTTGCTATAATATTCAAACCAGGATTGCCATATAGTGGTATAATGCAATAATGCAAACGACGTGCTCTTGATACATCCAATTATCTCCATATATGAGGTGCAGTTGCACCCAAAATTACCTTTTAAATAAAGACACGGTATTTGCCTAGTATCTAATAACAAGCATTCGACTACAATTTAATCATAAAAAGAGATTTAAGATAGTATTGTTTGTTTGCACTTTTTATTTTATGAGCGCAAATATGGACAGCACTTTGTTTCATTTATTTAATGGCACTGTTTAAAGATTAAAAAGGTAGGTAAACATTTACAATTTACCCTTTGTAACATAGAGTTCGTGTAAAATTATTAACATGTTCAGCATCGATTTTCTTTGTGTTTTGGAATAGAAATAGACATTTATCGGCGGTAAATTGTATTAAATCCTCGGAAATATTGATTGAGAACATAACCGTAGCATTACTGAGAAGTTAATTTATAGGTAGCATCCGCAAATACACTAAATAATTAAATGGTTTTGTTTGCAACCACACAACACGAGTGAAGGAAGTCCTACTTCTATTTGTTTCCAGAACGTATTCTCATTTCAGTACATGCTGGGCCATCTATTAGCGTATGCTCTAAGTATTATCCAATATGCAAAATTTTATTCATTTTCTCTCATTAGATCATTTACAAGTCGTATTCAACCTCCTTGCGAAATCCAAATTAATGCAACTCCCACTTTATTTATGCTGCACAAAATATTAGTTTGATTAACGCAATGTTAATTTAATTTATTTAGGTAATATATTTTCAGTTGGCACAAATTGCTCACAATAAGCGCATCATTAAACTTATAAAATGAAAACAAAATATATGAAGGTAAAATTAAAATCTCACAATATAAATCTTTTATAAGTACAAATCTAATCTAAACAATTAAAACAGAAGTAAATATAAATGTAGAATACAATAAATAAAATCTAGCAACCAATTCATGTGGCCCTCCCATTAAATACGCATTTTTAAGATTTTACTCACTAGAAACGACCAATGTTAACAGTAAACAGTATTTAAGAGAATATACTTTAGTCATTTAATATATTTGCTTGCACTTTTCAAATATCTATCAGAATCTTGTAGTAGTATGATATATCTTACGCTATTATAGCAAATTTGATTTCATTTTAGAGTAAAATTATCACAAACGAAATGTTCCAAAAGGTAATCTCATTTGGTTAGTTCATGAGTTGATTAAGTAGGTTTCTCCCATAAGTACAATTTCAATAAATTCAATTCAAATACAAGTAAACTTCTAAACGACTACCATCTTCTAGAGTAGTTTTTCTCCCGCCGCTACCTCCAAAGTTTGCAATATTTGGTTTGGTGTGGAAACGATCATCAATCATGCCGCACAATAGTTTTAAAAATATATATTTATATTATATATCGTTTAATCAGTTAGGTACTATAACGTTAATGTTTTCTTGTATGTGGACCCATTATTTCAAAACATTTTAAATCCTACCTACATTCAATACTACTACCAATCAAATATCTTCATATCAATTTTACTGTTAAAATGACTACGGTAATCGCGTCCGAGGAGCATTCGCAGCAATTTGAGAAATGCTCGATAATAATTGGCATCTAATTACAATGTTACATGCTAGAGGTGATGCGTGTACGCAGTAGTCTTTCAATGTTTTGCCTGAAGAAAATAAGCAATTCGCTTCAGCTGCGAGTGGATGATTACGATTTGACCATTCAACATTGCACTTTGTTTAGGCACTTAGCTAAAACGTCTTCCTGTCAGAGAAACATTCGTAACAAAATAAACTAGAATTTAAATCTAAGTAACAGTCTTCAGTGTGCTTCCCGCAAATATCGATAATCTTTGCCCTAAATTACTACCATCATTCGGCATCTCTCTCACATTAACTATAATAACATAGCATCGAACACAATGCCAATCATGCCATCTGTAATCTCAGCCGCCCCGCCTATAAACATCGGTTAAAATTTTGACTAGAAACATCCTCGACCTCAAGTCAAGCAACCCCAGAAGAGGTCGTATTGAGATAATGATTGTGCTGCTGCGTCTGCGCAAACACATAGTGGAACTGTTTGCTGTGGACATGTCGCAGGGTGTAATCCCACAGTTGGCGGATTTGAGCCTCTGTCACATCAGCAGGACCATAAAGGAACGGGCGACTATCATCCCGTGTCTCTAAAGAGTCCATTTCGTTTTTATTCATTACAATCCAGTTGAGATTATCGGAGAGAGTAACGTTGATCTTCTCACGCAAAACGCCAGTGATTAACACATCGTCAATCCAAAAATACTGCGATTTCTGCAGTTCCATGTAGAGTTTGAACAGAACGTCCGGTGAGTAGAGCACAGACCATCCAGGACACATGTCTGGATAGTAACTATCCCGATACTCTGCGAATTTCACACGCCATTTGGAGCGGTATGATCGGTTTACCACTGGCGTTTTACGAATGTTGCAAAACATCAAGTCTTTGCCTCCGTTCGGGCTAAGATCCTCGTGCAGGAAGTCTTGGTATGACATTAGATTAACAAAAACGTCATCGTCCGTCTTGAGAATATATTTGGCTGTAGGGCAATGGTAAATGGCATATTTGAAGACCATGGCGTGTTTGTAAGTAACATTCTCGTAGGAATCAAGAAAATTCCCTTGCACAAAATCTTCGTGGGTTTCATTCTCAGCGAAGAGTTTCGCCTGCATCGCCCGATCGCTTTTCCCAAGCACAAACAGCATCACAACATTGTCCATCTTCTGCCCCCAGGTCTCGCGAATCACTTTCCGCCGCTGGACATTATGCGGATCGGAGTGGATGAGAATCAACAGCAGTGGGGTGGATTCATTACAGGCGTTATTCATGATTGTAAATTGAAAGTCATCTAAATCAATAAGACGTGAATAATCATCCTGGGACAGAAAACTTTGTGGGTATTCGAAGGTAAAATTCAAGTCGCTGATCCAATTCGGAGTAAACTGCGATGATGGAGTTGATACCTCCAGCATATATGTCGGTGGTCCAGGTCCAGTAATCAACTGCCATACACTGAGGCACACTACCAGTGAGAAACAGCACAACACAATTGTGTTGGGCCTCATTCGGCGGTCCAACATTTTGGCAACGGCTGCAAGCAGACAAATAGGTATGAGACGTGAGCACTAAAAATATTTAATCATACGCTGCATGGTGAGTGAAGCTTATATTATACGCCTAAATAATAGGCCTTATTGATTGCCATCTGTTGCGCATTGCTGACTAGGCTTACGACGACAGATAAGAAACTTTCCAAACGAATTTCTTTGCTTCCACACCATAAATTAAGAAACGTCGAAAAATGTGCGTGACTCAGAAATGAATTGAGTTGATTATTATCAAATTCTGCTATGTTGTATTCATTTGTACTCATTAAAATTACATCTAGTCCATTAACTACAAATATTCCGCCAATGAGAATTGAAAACATATTCCCTGTGAAGAAATTTCTACTGTATCAACACTCGTGTCGTGTTAAAGTTCACGAGGAATATTGATATTCTGCGAGTCTAAACAAAAATGCATTATTATCATGCAGTTTGTAGATAAAGCCGTCACGTTGGAGTATTTTAATATGCACAATGATCAAACAGGCAACGTGTCAACGTTTAAATAAAATACCAGAAATGCGTGGCTGAATCAATATCATTTATTTATTTTCCGATGAAACAACATTAGTAATAAAGTTACTTTTGTAATAACAGTAATTGGATATAGACGCATGAGAATGGAAACCCTTATTTCATGTTAATGGATTATTAAAGAACTTTTGCTATGCCATAACTCAAAATAAAAATAAGATATAAATTGATTTCTATAAACTTGCACTTAATTAAACTCCCCACACACTAAATACTTACTCCCTACAAACCATTTACGTAGAAACCAAGACAAACTCTATTTATCACCGCCTTCTTAGACATTAAACATCTCTCCAAATTTTCCAATCGTCCCCCCCCCCCACATCAGTGCATGTAACATGTACATTTTAAATGATATCATACATATCCCAAGTTATATGGTTTCAGCTCGCAGCTGCTTTTCTTACATTTAAATTTTTAATAGCAGAGATGTGTAATAACTGGCAAATACAAACATACACCGAGGGCTAGTTAGGCATACAAACTACGAGTGAACTAGGAGCGTAATGCAAGGGCGGACACATGGCACACAATGCGCCAGGGAATCGATAGATAGCCCGTGTGGCTTTGCACTGCGTGCATTATGCCGCCCCCGCCCACATCATCGCAGGAATAAGCGCGCTGGGGTGAGGGCTAATTAATAACTCAGCACACATCTCGCTGGTACGCAAGTGACGATTGTAGGTATATGTAAAGAGTGACACCGGTAGGACCTTTCTAAAAGCCAATGGATAATGCATGAGCGTCACCGCCTACCATCACGTCAATGCCATGTGTTAATTTCAACAATTATGACGAATGGAAGGAATGTCATATTGGGTAACACTTCTCTAGGCATCGCGAAAGTATTCATTAAGACATAATCGGAAGACAAGAATCAAGTCAAAAAAAAGCAGATAAGTCGTTTAGTTTCTCAACTCCAGCAGGTTTCTGGACAGTTTCCTATTGAGTTGAGTGGCCGACAGGAAGCAACAAAAACAGTGTACTGTAACCTTAAATTGCTACATACTTAAAGTAAACTACTTTAATAAACTTTTGAATACAAGCAATACTTAAGTATTTAAAATATACTTTACCACAAAGCTCCACATTTATGTCAATAGTTGCACATGACGGAGGATTATCTCTCTAAGTTATTTGCCAGTAATGTCGCCTAGTAAACATGCTGATATTATCACTATAATGAACACTTGCGGTATGCGATTGAGACGTTGTCGTCGACCGCTTGGCGATAGATTTTGCCACCTCTGTTAGCTACTGTTATCGCCGGCGGCGGTCCAGACGCGACTAACAGGTGTTTACTGAACGGCGCCTTGTGACGCCCGAACGTTGCCAATAGCAGTGGCCCGCCGCGCAAACATCACGTGTGCCACTGTGCACGCTTTCGTGTTTTACATCAACCGCCGAGCGGTGATGGTGTGACGGCAACGAGCGGCGCGGCGGTAGGTTGGATACTAACATGAGTTTCTAATTTGCGTGAGGATCATTTCGATTTTATTCATATTAGTCATATGTCTTCCTTGAATATTCAAATAAAACTGCAAAGAACTTTAAAATTAGAGGAATTGAATTGTTTACACTTGCGTATATATAATAAAGTGTGTTAAAAACAGTGGGTAAAGTAGATAACTATAGAACAGCAACAAGGACAAATAATTCGTAGCCGGCATCGCTTTAGTTTTAAGTAGGTTGCTTGAACGCACTACACATGAACCTCGTAATTTAAATTCCTGTAGCTTTCTAGGTTACAATTTCAAGGCGTGCAAGCCCCTTGCGAGCAGCCCTTATGCAATATTTAGGTTAAATACAAGCCGGCTCCACACTGCCTCCGGATGAAGGTATCTGAAGTGTACAACCTCAATCTCGCCAACTCTGAACTGATTAACTAGTAAATTAGATTACTTACGCAGGTAGCGTTAAGGCATCTCAAGACACATCCACTAATATTCATTTATTCCCTCGCCCGATGCCGCACTTTGATTTTCACCACCGTGTCGTGAGCCTGAGCAGCCTGTCGGGCGTGCTGGCACGCCATTGAACATGGGGCGCGGGATGCTGACTCTGCTCTCGTTGCTTTCCAATATCGATCCGACGTTCTCGGCGCCGCTTCTCATTTTCTCACAGCAATAGTAGCGGGGAATACTACGTCAACTCAACCATCTCTAGTGGACCATGCAATTTTCAAGGCGAATATACGACTGAACCACTTCAATTTATTTGATAGTTCAGTGAATGAACTTTACACGCTGCCGCGTGCATGCATTTGGCATGGTATAGCCACGCATCGAGTGTTTTCGTCGCGTTTAGTTATCCACAAATAGACACAAAGCGCAGTTTCAATTTAAATTCGCGTTGCTGGTATCACTGGTTTGGTAAATAACGCGCTGTGTAGATAAAAATAACGTGTGTAAGGTAAACAACGCAAGGTACAATATTCGCATTGCAAGAGTTGAGAGTGGAATGAACGCGGCCGCCACGGATACGACTTTCGTGCCTCGTAACTGCTATTTGCGGCTGGCGAGCACCACGTGAGCCGAAGAGTGCTGGGTTGTTTCGAGACCGTTGGGGGAACCCAAGGAACGGGTCTCATCGTCTCGTTCTTTTTATCAACGGGTACTTCTTCGAAATTTCGAGCCATACCGCCGAACGGCAACGCCGCAAGTAACGTTCAAGTACTTTTTGGGTTTTGTTTTCGAAGAACTTAGGACCCACTGTGACGCTGACTTTTCAGAAAAATTTATATTCAGAACTAATACAAGTCTACCGATAAAGTTTTATTGCTGTTGGCGGTTGTCTTGTAAACTATACCTGGCAGGGGGGGGGGAGAGTAGTTGCAATCATTCATCGCCGCCACAACAGCAACAGAGTTAAAATGTAGAATACCACGCGATAATCCACCCCTTTTCATGGAGCTCGCTTTGGGCTCAGCCAATATCGTTGGAATAATCAACACGCACATGGAAATTGCGGTGGATACAAAAGGATAATGATATGTCTTCCCTAGTTTATGCCTAGTTTGTGAATAAATTGTTGGTATTTAAGCTCAATCAAACTCTAGAAATTTCTATTTCGAGCTGACGACTTTTATGGCTTTGTTAAAATTAGAAAACGGAAAAGCGCTTTGCAGAAATATCGTGTAGGTTGAATAATTTACTCAAGAATTTTATACGACCAATGCGTCTGGATTTTTCTTCGACGTGACAGTAATGTACTGCCTACGAGAATAAGCAAACCAATGCTTGATTGATATCAGAGTCTATTATTCATTTGTGACTGATGTATTTTGAAAATTAATCACGTCGAGTTCTAGTAACTATTTCATCAACTTTACTTATTCAAATATGCAGTTATTCTTGACTTATTACCTGTAGCGACATCTACACGTGCTTATTAAAACTTGCAGATTTCTAATCTATCCAACAAAAGATTCCTAGTTTGCTTGTTAGAAGTGTTTGAATTTGTTTCGGGTATCCATGGAAGCAAGTAAATAAAAACATTCAACACAATTCAAACCCAACAAATTATTCAAGTCCCAAGCTCTGAAACCTATAATTATGGCAAAATTTGATTTTGACGACCCTTTAGCCGATCTACTCTCCGATGGAAGCGACGACAGCTTTTTCGAAAACCCGAAAGCCAAAGCAAAACGCTCAAGCACTGCCAAAAGCCCCGAGAAAAAATCGGTAAGTGATTTTTTTGGTCTAGAAGACACTCCTAAAGCGACTGAACGTTCTCGTCCCAATGACGACTGGTTGGGTCTTGATACGAAGAAGCCTCCTACACCAATTCGCTCAGAATCACCAGCTAAACCCACGTTGAGCAAGACAACGAAAAAGATTAGTTTTGAAGACGAGGATGATATCTTGAACACGCTAGGATTAGATTCACAAAAAAAGCAGTCAGAAACTAAAGCAGATCCAAAAATAAGCGGTGCTAAAAAGTCTTCTTTGATGGAAAGTATTCTAGGTCCACAGAAATCCAAAGAGGAAGAGAAAAAGTTTTTATCTTTGGATGATTTACTCCAAGAAAGCAAAGCAAAGAAGCAAGAAATGCCTGTAACAGTTACACAATCTGCTTCGCAGCTAACTGAGAAGACACCTTTCGGTCTGACATCCCTTGATCCACCCAGGGAGGGTAGAAGAGGAAGACCTAGGACTGCAAATGTGGATCCCTTGGGATTCTTAGAAAGTAGCAAACAGGCTGCAGACGTAACTCCCAAACCTCGGAGGCGTAACCCAACGCCACCTAATGCAAATGTAAAAGAAGATAAAAATGAACCTCCCACTGAGGTCATCTTTCCCCCCAGCGCAATGAAAAATAGTCACGAGGTACCTGATTGGTTAGGAGGAATTCAATCAAAGAAGCTAGAAGTAGATCAAGGTCTTCCAGTCCAAACACAAGCGCAAAATGTGGCATCACTTCCAAATCTTCCTGTTCCATCTGAGTCACAAATCCCCACTGTTCCAACAATGGCTATGCATGGGGGGTCTATGGATAATTTACTAACGCAACAAAAACTAGCAGCATCTCACATTGAGTATCAGAACACTGCCATTGCCTTGCAACAACAAGAATCCCAAATACTGATGGCTTTACAACTGAAAAAGTATGAAGATAACATGGGTGACATGCAAAGGAAGCAACAGGAAGCTCTAATACGCCAAGAACAGCAGTTCAACACTCTGCTTGATAAGCAGTTTGCCAAACAGCAGATAATGGAGAATAATATGCGACTACAGCAGGAGCGGATCAACAATCATATTCAAATGTTAATCTCACAACCTAATGTCGCTTCAGCTCACAGTACCGAAGATGTGGAGAGATTAGATGAGTTAAAAAAGACTTCTTCGGATGAAATGGTTAAACACTATGACGATATCATAGTACATTTGAAACAACGCCAACATGAAGAAGTATTTTTATTGGAGGAAAGTTACAAGAAACAGATATCTACGTTGGAGCAGTCAATGGAATCAGTGGAGAATCATTTGAAGATGGAGTTGGATAGTTTAGCACAGAAACACAGAGAAAAGTTGGAAATTGTTGAAGATGAGAGCAAAAAGGAAATAGCAAAGTATCAAAACAAGATTGAGGAGTTGTACAAGTTGCATGACTTGGAAATGAAGCAAATGAGGGAAAATAATAACAAGGTTGTAGAGGAAATAAAGTATGAATACAATACAATAATAGAAAATCTTAAGTCCTCCAAGAACATAGAACATTCGGTGTTGCAAGATGCACATCAGTATACTGAGAAGTTGGATGCTAGCTTAAAGTTGTTGGATGTCAACAGCAGGACCATTTTGGACATCAGACAGAAGGTGCATGGTGAATATGATGTTTTAAGTTTGGCCAGAGAGGAAGGAATAAAGGCTAAACAGCAGGAAATTGAATGTAGGTGTACCCACAAAGTAACTAATAACTCAAATTTATAACTGAATATGCAATTTCTAGCTATGAGACTTGCCCTGGAAAAGGCCCGTGAACTAGCAGACCAGGAACGTACCCAACTCATGTCAGTAGTTCGCAATTTAGAACTTAAACTAGCTGAACACAGTCATAACTCTCGTGAAGAACGTTTTGCTCTTCAACAAGTAACTGCTACTCTCGCCGCACGTACTGCTGCTCTCGACAAAGAATCCGCCTTCAATCGAGATTCTCTCGAACGTGAACGCCAACAGCTTAAAATCCTACGTGAGTCAATCCTAGCAGAACAAGAAAAGTCCCTTCAAGAACTCACCGAAGAAAAGCTTCAACTCCACTCGGAACGCGTCCGTCTTGAGACAGCCTCCAAACTTAATACAAATTACGACGCGCAGAGATCAAAAACAGAAGTCGAAGCTGCCATTCAAGTTGCTAAGGAAGCCACTGAGATGACGGACAAAGAACGTGAGAATCTGATAAGGCAAGTGCGCGAAGTTGAGAGTTTGAAACGGACACTCTTGGATAAGGAATCTCGGCTGAGGAATCGAGAGCGTGACCTGGACGTGGCGATGGAGCACGCTAACCGCAAGAATATGCTTGGGGAAAAGGCTTTGGAGGATGCGCGTATGTTGCAGGTAAATTATAATGATAAGCTACGAGAGATTCAAGCACAGATTGCATCGATAAACATGCGGGAGAAGAAATTGGCCGAAGATAAGATTGCGATCTCGAAAGAGAGATTGGCGTTACATAGTAATGCGCGGCAGATGAAGAAATGTGGGTTGTGTGCGGTTGAGAATAACCAGCACATCAACGAGGAGAACGAGAGTAATTTCTCAGATCCAGTAGAGCACGATATACCTCGTTTTATAAGTGTGAGTAATTTTTTTCGATAACTTAATGCGGTTTCAGAATATTACAGCTTTTGCAGGTGAGCGATGCAGACATGTTCAGACTGCAGTTGCAAATGAGTGAAGAACAATTAGGTTCCAGCCAGGATCTAGAGCGAAACAATACTTTAAGATGATTATTCTATGTTGACGATTTTGTCGGACATTTTGTACTTTTATATCAATTTGAAAATAAATCATTACGAAAAGTTTAATTACAGTCGATCGAGGAACAAACATTAATTGGTTAAATATATGAACTGATTCATTCATTGACAAACCCAATATTTAGATAAATTAAGTGATACATGATATAAGACTAATCATGCCTTTCACAAACAAGCACACATCAGATTATTGCCTGTAAATTGATTTTGCGTAAATAAAATATGTATTCAAGTCTGCCATAGACTTACATTTAAAATATAGGCCGATCTACTACTCTGCGTCGATAATAAGTTCATATAAATTACAACTAATAATATCTTATATATGAACAATTACGAACACTAATTAATCTTTAACGATAAAATTCCCTTGCAACAGTTAACAGACGAAACCGCAATGGCTTGAGCTTAGTGTTCGAGTATCATATAAAAACTTGATTCCAAGAGAAATTACACTTCATTTAAATCATCCACTTAATTGTAATTGAAAGTAAAGCATCGCATTTACACATTGATTGGCGTTGGTAAACGCTGCTTCTGCCCATGATTACAATAAAATATATCCAGTGATCACAGCACCTAATCACAAAATGGACGGACCATTGAGCTAACAACTTAAACTCTGAATATACATA
>JAODGC010000007.1:4384564-4395555 GCA_027574925.1 Ecitoglossa quadriceps | reverse complement strand
GGTTCAGATTACTCATTTAAATATCAAAGTCTCTTCATTGCAACACGCATTAAAATTAGACAGATCTTCTATTCACTTCGAGCAACTGTGGACACTTTTCAACAATGCTTAGGAGAATCCCATCAATGTAGCTACGAAGTTGAGCGTTGACATCTTGCTGCTCTTTAAGAGCATGATGCATCTAAAACACAAATACAACATGTTAGAACTTGAATCGGGCGCATAAATCCTAGTGTTTTGAGTCCTAATTGTTGCCAAAAAAGAAAAACGGTCACAAAGTGATGATTATAGAAATGACCTAAACCAAAATGTAACATCATGCTTTTGTGTGTGCGTTGTTGAGATGTGAAAAGTGCGAGCTAGCAAACGTGCGTACCTCAGCTAAAGCATCATCGCCTCCGTGATAATCGCACTAAAAAACAAAGAAAAACATTTGTAAAAGCCACCGGGACTTCTCGTGCGACACCTTAACTTATCGAGAAGAGTATCAGTCAAAAATGTTCATTCTTTACCAGTATTATAACATGAAAATATTTAGCACGTCCGCATTCAGCTTGCAACAATATATTGATGCAACTAGATACTAATCCCCATTTGACGCATATTCAACACCAATTGATTGGTCATAATAAGCATTAAAACACTTTATTTACCTCATCATGGGTCATCTCATCAAGCTCAGCAGCTAAACTCAACCCAGCTGTGAGTTTTCTTCCTTGCTCCACGCCAGCATGAAGAATACTGGCCTGCAGTTCTTCATTATTATCTTGCAACTGTTGGTTCAACTCCCTGAGGGAAGCCATCTCTTCATGGAGTTCTTCCAAGCGCAGAGTTTCCGGAGATGTAGTTGGTAAAGCAGGCGTGCGCACCTCAGCCCTTAAACGCTCGACTTCCCGTGACAACTCCTCAATGAGTTGGTTTTGTGCCTCGTTACTCTTCATCAGTCTTTTCTCCTGTTCCTTGTGTTTCTGTTCTTCTCCCTTATGTAGCGTAATTTCATGCCGCAGGTCAAGAACTTGATCTGACAATTCCTTTCGCTCATTTTCTAGTTTTTCAATGCGTACCCGTTGACGTTGTGCTTCTTCTTTATACGTGTTTGCCTCGGTTTCAGCAGCATGCTGACGAATGCTTGAATTTTCTAGCTGGAGACATTTTTCGCGGTCTAAACGAGCAATGAGCTCTTTTGTCCTGCGTTGTTCGTCCTAAAATGTATCATATTTATTAGTAAGTGGATATAAAATGGAGAGTGACAAATCTAACATGTATTCGCTCTTCAGCACGCATTTCTGCATCTCTAAGTTGCTCCTCTAGCATGATGACTCTAGCTTGTAGACCTGCATTGTCTGCTTTGGCACGCGTGTAGCGCTCATCATTGTGAGTCGCAGAATCCTGCAGGACGCCCATTTGTTGCTGCAATAATTGAACCTACAAACAATATTGTACAAACATTGGTGTGAATTTGCTTATAAAATGTAGAACATTGAATGACGTCAGTCTACGCCCGTTTACATCCTGCTTGATTTAACTAATCTTTATTCTGATTAAATGCGTAACTCCGCGGATTTAAATATTTACTTTGCGGTTGACGTCCACTACACTGTGCTTTGTCCGAATTGAATAAACCGAAGGTGGCTTGAGCAATCCTTGCGGAATAACGTCCTGCGACGGTCCCACGAATTCAAACTGCCCTTCCCACATGTCGTAATCCAAGTCGGGCGTTTTTGCGCCACATTCCTCATCGACTTCCGGTTCCATCTCGCTATTGCACTCGTCCTCAGTTTCCGAGTACAAACACTCATCCTCACCGTCACTCATGTTCACCAATATTATCTTATGACTGTGATAATCATTGATGTTCTACGCTCTCAGGCACATGCACGCACGAATCAAACTCATTCCAACGCAAAAATAAAAAAAACCCTCTGATAATGCGATAACCTTAGGCGGTGCCTTAGCGTAATGCGCAACCGTTAAAGTTTATTTCACGACTGACGTTAGCGCAATTCTATTTGCGTTCCTCGACTGCTCATGCACGATTTGCTAACGCACTATTTTCCCAACGCCATAATATATTTTTAGGTTTTTTACTCATGATTAGTGATGTGTTACATGTGCGATTATTCCGAAGTATGCAATCGAAGGTATTCCGACTGTATGACCACTAACTTGACACTGCGTTAAATTTATCTCAAAATCAATAAAATCTAGTCACACGAGATAGTCACTGAGTAATGTATTTTGTGCAATACGTGCTAAGCACGGTGAAACGCAGACTTGAATAACTTGATTTCCGAGGAGCGTCGTACAAACCGCGCCTCACTCACTCAATTGAACAAGTGAAACATTCACAATGCGGCTGCTCCCGTCTCACCCAATCATTCAGCCCGATAAATAAACGCGTTGATACGCATGACGTCAGAATTTTCATGCGAATTGCGTGTGTTTGAAAGAGGGACATGTTGATGGACGCCAACTGCACATTACCATCGTCAAATTCCGTACAGGCTGTCGCGTGAAAGCCTAAGTAAGTGGCTACAGCGATAACGGATGGAAGTGCTGAAAGGAACAAATCTGGGCTTGGCATTAATCGCCTTGAGAAAATATTAGTTGTTGCAATTATTTGATAGCAAATAATAATATTCAGCATGAAAACGGACAGAATCTGTTCATAACAAGCAGTAGAAAAATTTCAACTTTAGAACAAGAGATAAACGATGTAATATTTCTCTCACATTGAAATATGTTAAACATGCGTAGCACGCGGAATTTAGGGAAAGAGAGGAAGCAATCGCCGACAATTTCTTCATTTCCATGAATTTTAAGCATTAAATGCAGCGATAGAATATTAATGCCAATAAATACTCTTCACATTGTTCCTTGGTTAGAAGAGTCAACCCGTAATAATAAATGCTAATTGCTAAATGTTTAATCAAACATTGTTTATGTGAGAAAAACATCGCCTAGTTTCATCTTACGCAATAAACGTGTGAAGACCTAGCCCATTCTTTTCCTTCGGCTCAGAATTAAATAGTTAAAGATTGATGTCTTTACCTTATGATTTAAATCAAGTACATCCTCTTCAAGTGACGCATCCGAATACATGTCATCCGCAGTATCACAATTGCTGCTGCGCCCCGAAGAATTGAAGCTGGAGCTGCGATAAAGTTGGCTGTAAAACATTATGTCCGAATGATAAACGAGGAAGAGCTAGTAGAGCAGTAAAATTATTCATAGACGTACACCAGTTTACAAGTAAAGAAAGAGCATGCAAGCGGAGAGAATGTATAGCTGGTTGAAGCAAAGTTGGAAGTTGATCAATGGAAATGCGCGCGAAATTTGTTATCGTTGTTTTACCTGGCTAGTGCGTTCGATGTGATTTGTTGTTGGCGTTTTCCAGCGCTAAAAAAATGAATTTTATTAATCATTGGATTGTGAAAAAGGTTACATTAATGGTATTTCCGAAATTTATTGATTTGATTTACATTGTGGACTTTTCAAGTTTTCGCTGGTGAATTATATTCGCTGGTTGAAATTGAAATTAATTGTTTAATAACCAACTGAGACTACCGAGTGATTGCGGCGCAGTAGCACAAACTGTACGCGATATTTTTCACTGGCACCAAAATGAAAGTTTCTGCATTTCATTTTCTGTTTTTATTGTGAAATGCGCGACGCGAATTCAGCGTTAAACTAGAACTGGAAATACTAGAAACACATACGGTGCACGGGTGCAAACAATTGGTACGGTAGTAGTGGATTTATGTGGCAATGAATACCACCAACTGAAATTCCGTAACACATTTTGTTTACAAGTATGATAAACCCTCCTACGCTCCACCGTAGACTACACACCATGCTGCTTTTATAGTTGCCTAGTATAAACACGGTTGAAATACATTTGTCGGTTGAAAGAATCAGGGAAAATAGTAATTTGTTTTTAGACAGATAACAAGATTGAATTGTTTTGGGCGAGAACCATTATATTGCAAATAGGAATGCGGCCTGTCCATTTTAAGTTTATTGTGAAGCGGAATGCGTGGTTTGCTTAAAATTATTTCTCAATTAGGGAGAATTGGCAAAAGAGGATAATTTGCAGTGCAGTACAGGAATGGAACTATTTTTTGTGCGCAGAAATAAGTACGTCTTTTCCTTGCCAAAAATGTGTTACACTATGAATAACATGAATGTAATAAATTCTGTCTATTTGCTGACTAAGGTGATATCAGAATAAAGAAAGCAATTATATTAATTTGCGTGAGACGAAAATGTGAGTGATAGTTCAGTGTTTGGAAGTTTTTTCAAGCCACTCAGACAAGTTACATTAAACACAAACGTAGTGTCAACTAATATTAAAGCAAAAAAAGTTTTTCACCCTTTCAGAACAAACAAAAAGTAATAATTCTTCAATTATTGCTTCCCCGCAAAGGATTTTATAAATTACACATAAATTTGCCTTATGCTGCTTCATCAAAATGTATTGTTTTATTGCAGCGCGTTGCGCATCTGGTGATTTCATGTGCTTGCCGTATTTTCGAAAGTCAATTTCAATTACGACAAGATTGTAATTTAAAATTGAAATTACAAGCAGGCCTTACTAATCACCACGATAATTCCATGTTATTAGTATTACTAGGTAGAAAGGAAATTGTTTCGAGTAATAAATTTCAAACAGGCACTGTCGCAAATAAATAGTATGTGGGACATGTTTCTTTCTGTTAACTTACTGTCGAAAAGATCCCCATCGTCTGTTGGGCAGATTTTCGTTGTGATTGCTTTGCGTACGTCGCAAACTTGTACGCAACCAGGTGTGGCGATTGATGGCCGCATTACCGGAAGGACTTCGAATACCATCACTAGAAACAATATTGCATGCACAAGGTTGCCGAAAATAACATCGTAAAAAAGATTTATGGTTAGCAGTGGTGGTATTGTTGCAAATTATTCAAATAACAACAATTAAAACATGTAATTGTTCAATAACTGTACTTTAGCATTTGTGAAATTGAATTGTAGGCAATTGTAGTCAAATGAAACAACAAGCATTGTCCTAATTGAAGTGCAAGATTCCTGAATGATAACGCTAAATCAATTTACATTACAGCAATAACAAACAAGACTGTTTTCCTCCAGATTTACGACTTTTCTTACAGGCGGTTCACATCGTACCACGTCGGAACAGTAGTTGACTGTCGAGTTTTATTCGGTTCAACGAGTCCAAGAAGCATTTAAAGCCCAACCCGGAAAACACGTATTGATCACAAGGCTGTACTTAATACACCAGTGTCTGCCTGTAATATATTCGACGAGAAACCTTCCCACGAGACAGTCCAGTCCAGTTGCATGGAAATCGTATACGAAGAACCAAAATGTAGAAAAAATCATCACAAGTAGCAACACTCATATAAATAAAAACCACAGCGGCGCGATGAAGATTCAACGTGGCTCGAGGAGAAAGTGTACCTCCAACCGGGGTTACACAAACAAGAGGAAATCGAGTAACACGGCAACGTGGTTATTTTCAAGCTCAAGTCTTGGAGAGAACAGATTACACCGATTGCAGGCTTCTAATGGAGAAAACTGTGTTGATGTTCAAAGAGCAGAAGCTAAGCAGACTTTGAAGTAAAGTATGAAAGAGTTCTTTGATTGCTTAGACATCAGACATGGAATACCCACCACGGTCTACACTTTCGTACCATGCGGTGCAATGCGCCGCTGTCTTGGGGACTTAAGTCAATAACCAAGCAGTCATCAAGTAGGTATGACTCATCTATACCTCACTTCGTTCACGTGAATGGAGGTAGAATAAAATAGAGTAACTTACATAACAATTTGGTAATGTATCTACTATAATAACAAGTGAAACATGTCAGGCAAAGAAGTAATATCGCAAATTAAATTGTTTGAGTTGGTTTTTATTTGTCCTCGTACTGACTATCAGCAATTAGCTGTATTTCATGTAATTGCATGCAAACAAGTAGCTTTCGGAGTAGAGCCGCACAAAAACATGAGATTTTTTTAATGTGGTAATACAAAAACAACACAAAGTGAGGTAATTTTCATGGGCTACAAATGGTTTGTTGCTATGCCAACCATGTGATTTGACTCATAATTGCAGTAAATTCATTGCACTCGATATGAATGACTATTGAATGTCAGCATTCACTGTTATTTATTTGGTGTTGGCCTACTTTTACCTGGTAATCAAGGTAGCGGAATAATTTGTTGACACTCTAAACGACGTATTTGTTGAGGGTTGAGGGTACAAGTATCTAGGAGAAAAGCGGTGAAGAAAGATTGCAATTCCCAATTCCAGATAAGAAAATCTCAATGAAAACCACCATAATCGATTGTTATAACGCTATTCTTTGCTTATAGTGACCAAACAACAAATGTAATGCTTTATTAATTAGTCTAGTGCACCTGAGTACGTACTTGCTAGGACGATCAGCAGCAATCCCTGAATCGGCGTCGTTATCAGGCGTCTCACCTTCGCCCTCGTGCTCGAAGCACTCGTAATTGTCAGCGTCCGACAGTGAAGAGCACTGACTCTTGTTGGTGGCGTCGTTCGGCCTCGGGCTGGCCGGCGGACTGAGGATGTAGCGTGAGTCTGCGCTCCCACCCCCGCCGCCGCCCAGCGCGCCAGTATCCGTTGCCGTAGTAACTGGTGACATCATGCTTTCTGCAAGAAAGCAAAAACAAACTCAGTAAGATATCCATGCAGATAGAAAGATATCCATCAAAGAAGAAAAACATGGAAGATGGATGAGTTAATGCACTATAGGTACATGATATTTTGATTGCAGTTGTTTTCTACAAGCGCAGTAACAGCAGTTACGAAGGCACAATGAATGTGGGTCAACAGATGCTTTTGCAGCGAGACGCAGAGTTTACCTATAGCTTCTCATCTCATTGCAGTTGTTTCGCAAATAAAACGCATTTCTCCTACGAAATATCATTGAAAACTTAATATAATTATGATTGCACTTGATTTGCACGCAAGCAAAACAATCGCCTGGATTTCAACAGTCGACGTGAAGACATATTGCACCAAGCGGTAAAAGTGCATTGTTCACCACGTTCTATCAATGCAATATCGCACTTAAAAAACGAACGCAAAGTGCACTCTTGTGTATTGTTCGCAATTGACTTTCTTCATCATTACGTTCACTGCACTATATCAGCACACAACTTCCCCGATTCTTTATTGCATACACAAAGTAGCACTCTAGCAATTTAGGTGAATAGCTAATCAGTTGTAGAAAGTTTACAAAGTGTTACAGTTTACGTCTTGATCTGTACCTTTCTTGCTACACTGATTTGCAAATCAATGATGATGCCATAAAAACGTAAAGTTGCTACAAAAATAAAACTGAGTTGATGCGACACTAAAAGAGACACAACTGAATAGAATTGTCGTTAACCTACATTCTGGGCGTTTGAAAAACGTGTAGACTTTGTGAGAATAATATTGTCGTTGTTGAAGGCACATGGGCTTACTAGAAAGATGTAGTAATCCGAAAATGACAAAATTCAGCTGAATTATCTGTTATTAATCATCATTTTAATTCATGGAAGTGATGACTAGGTGTGCTAGAATGTTATTATCGTGACCTAGGAAAATGTTCCACCTTCGTGGAAGTGATCTATATCCTTGAACTGTTTCGCCCTAGCACAGGGTGGTCAATTGAATATGTTCATGCAAACTGTGCGAATGTACATGTCGAGATAAGCACCTTCCACCGGCACGCAAACAGCACATAATGGCATTTAATGTTTTTCTTCGTCATTCGCAAGTACAATCAGACACCAGAGACTTTTTCAAACAGACAAGTAAAACTTAAACAAAAACCTTCCTTGCCACATACAATGCCATTGATTTAAATAGGGCTTGCCTCTGCAATGCAAACTATAAAATAGATTCTACTTATATCAATTCATAGTTCGACGACTTTATCATTCGACGTAAACATTGAAAAATTGTTTAATCCATACGCAGTTGTTTGATACTACTAGCCAATCATACAACAATGGCATGTGCAAACGATTGCATTGCGATAACGCGCGGTGGTGGGTGCTTTAATACTTTGCTAGTTATTATAAATAACAATGCATTGTTATTGCATCGATTGTTTTACATGTCGCAGCGGCGGCTCGTCACAATCGCAAACAGATGGATGGAATCATTACGAGGTGCCACGTGCACACGGGGGAATAAATTATTGAGGCGAAAAATCGATAATGAATTTGAAATTATGAGAGGAATCAAATGAAAAAGCGGTGTCTTAGGAATGATAGGTAGCAAGATGATTTAAAGAGCAATATTAAGGGTGAATCAAGAATTCTCATGTAAATCAATGCGTGTTTTGCTGTATCTACACCAACTACTCATTTGCTTTGCTTCTTCTGACTTCTAACAAATTAAACAAACATCATCGACTTCACCGGAAATTCAGGACTATATTTATGTCAAATTAAATGTTGTGGTTTGAAGGAAAACTAAAAAGAGAACCTCTCTGAGTATTTGTACCTGATTAAAACAAAAACATTCCATGGCATTTAAATGCACCGCTTGAAAATCGATGTAATTAAAACAGAGGGTAATTATACCACCGACAACTCGCTTTTCCAAGCGAACTTAGTACTCCTTCCTGAGCTAGATGTTAAAATGCAGTTAAGATGAGCACCAAAATTAATTTTACCCTTAATATTCCTCAGTCATGACATTAATATCGAATTATGTCATATTCATTGGATGCTGCACTAATTCAATTTCAAGCACTTTACAAGTGCCTTTCATCCCTCATTCTAACATCCGCTTGTCCCTCACGCTCCATTTATTTCGACCACATTTCTCCACACTTCTCTGCTAATAGACCAAGAGTTAAAAGATCTAGACAATGGATATAGTCATACTTGAAACTGGTATGTGGCCTGTAACGTGAGACCTGCCTGGAATAAATCTAGTTCAGCTCTCTGCGTGCTTGAGCTCTAAATTACTATGCACGTGGACATGGACTAGACCTAGAACTATAAATAGCAAACCGGAGCGTTGTACGCAGAGCCTATAAATAAATATACATTAAGGGCAAGCGGCCCAAACGTGCTGATAGCGAGTCAATGTCAAGCTTATGCAAAGTGTGCCAGCACATTGCAAAAAGTCACCAAAAACGAGGCCAGAAAACCAAGAAGAAATAAAGCGAAACGCAATGCAATCTTCTGTCGAGTGTTGGTAAATTTAGAAAACTATAAATACCGGCTGTAAATAGAAGAATAAGCTATTCATCCGCGCTAAAAGTAAAAATGAATGTTTTTACTTTCCAGTCTAATTGTTAGAAAAAAGCAAACAACTATTATCCGAATAGTAATAATAAACTGCTGCTATGTAAAATGCCAACAAAAGATACACAATTTAAAAGAAACTATCTAGTTTAACAAACATAATGTTAGTCAAGGTGGTAATTTGCATTTATTTCCACAAGAAAGCCTTCAATGTTATCTTATTTTTTTTTTTAACATTTGAAGGAAAGCAGCTGTTTTCTCCTACTTATGCCCCTTCAATTGAATTTATACTTCCGTTCTTTGACGAATTTTCCGAAATTGCCAAGTGCAGTAGAAATTAAGAACTTCCTACTTGAAATTAAACCACCCTCAATCAACACTTTACCGTGCAGCTGTTACACAAGCAATATATTCATTATTTAGTGGAAAGACGACCTCCTCTTCAGATGGTGTATTTGTGTATTTGACGGATATCTAAGCAAACAACCGATCGGAAACCATGAAATTTCACAGAAAACGTATCAATTTACCATCTAGACCCACCACTTGAGCATGTTTCTGCATTCCAAGCAAATATGAGAAACATGTAAGCAAACAGAAAGAAGCAACGTAGAATTCTTCCAACAATCACTTCAGATTTAAGAGAAACTGATGCATATTGTTTTTAAATAGGGGAAATACAACCATAATTAAAATATAATTAAGCTTGTTAAGTTACAACAATATTTAATGACGTTAAAGTCCGTTTAATTCATTATTCCACGCTGCAAATACCACACAATTGCAATTAGTTCAATTATTCTAATTAAATACTCATGTTAATCCGCCTTGTACTAAGCAGCATATGATAACTGTTCCTTCAATGAATATCAATTACATCTAAGAATGTTCGTACAACTTTTACGTTGATGTTCTCTGTTCAAAAGTGGAAATCAAGATAATATAACAGTGTTGGATTCCAGGGTGAATATAAATGATCGTGAAGGCAATAAAATTATATCTATTTGATTAACACCACATGTTTTTAATGCAGTCTTGCATGTAATTGGAGCACCATAATCGCACACGCCTAGCTTTTCTTCAACAATAATCTAGTGGATGCACACTTTTATCATCGTATCCAATTTCAATGCTTAATTTCTGCGTTTGTGTAATACAAATAGAGAATATTTACAATGAGCAGATGTGCCTGTTGCTACATAAAAATAGTATTATTGAGGTCTTTATGAAATCGGCCAATCGACGACACTCTAGGATAAAAATATCCACAGCAGTTAATAAAATGCCTGCGAAGAAAGTTCATGAAAGTCCAATCGAAACAGTCAAAACGTAGAAAACATCTAGTAGCCCGTTAAAATAATACACAAGTCTTTGAAGTGAGTGTGCTTTTTGAAAGTAAAACGTTGATTAACAATAATAGAAATCATTATGTACGCCCTGATACAAAGAGACAATATGTTTCATGTACAGAGGTAGTGAAACTCTAATTGAAAGTTGGCGTTGTGTTTGTCATGCGACACTACGAAATATGCCACACTTTGCAATTATCGCATTGAATGTTAATGAAAGTCAGACGCTGGTGACTTGAATTAAGAGCTGATAGCTGGAAATATTGTCTCAAACAGCAACACATGAAGTGCTTAAACTTTTCCAATGGAGTAAACGAAGCATTTTATGTCTTGCAACTTGTCATGCTGTCTCGGTACAATTTT
>JAODGC010000007.1:4356176-4384464 GCA_027574925.1 Ecitoglossa quadriceps | reverse complement strand
AGTGCTTAAACTTTTCCAATGGAGTAAACGAAGCATTTTATGTCTTGCAACTTGTCATGCTGTCTCGGTACAATTTTTAAATAGTAGCTTTGTGTCACCCACTGTGTCTATCTATGATAATGCTGCAAAGACTATGAGCAAATGGGTGTCATGCACGATAGTATTTATATCGCGCTTCATACAAATCCGACTTATAACAAAAGTGCAGCAAGTCACAAATGTAGCAAGTAAAATGTAAGGTATCTAGCCAACTACTGTTAACTACTGTAAAATGAGTTATGATAATGTGCAGATCGTTGAAGTGTGCAATTTAAAACGCTCCACTTAAAACAACTGCCGTCCTATCATAAAACGCAAGTCGCAAGTCAACACTTAACCAAAGATGGTCCTAAAAAATTAAATTAAAAAAATCACCAAAAACAACACCTCCGCATCATATACATTTTCTGCTGATTGCCAAATCGCATTTGCTTTGTCTGATAACAGTTGAGTTATGCACGTTGTGGGTGTATGACTTGGGCTGATTACCCAAATATACACCAGTACCAAAACTCCCAACATATCGCACTACAATCACGGTTAATCCGCGAAGCACAATTCCATTGCAATTATTTACGGCGCTTCAGCGTATATTCTGAACATAAGCGCGAGGCGAAATGCGCAATGACTCATGCCTCTGGTATACGAAAAGAGCATGATGCCGCCGATTGTGGAGGAACATAACTATGTATTATATTTGTTACTGAGAGAGCTGACTTGCTTGCTTAAAAGATAGTTAAAGGTGAATATAAATCAATGACGCACCTTGATCACGAATTGTGCAGCAATGTGAATAAGCGAAAAGTACAAACTGGCAAGATGTAGATACAATTTCGACTTCCAGTGGGAACAAAAGACTCAATCGCAAAGACCCACCACAATGTCGTATGGTCACGTATAGGCAATAAAAAGGGCCAGATTGGTGGACAAAATAAAGAACAACGTGACTTTAGAAATGAACATACGTATTGGGAGAACTGAAAAGTGTGTGGGAACTTCAAACCTTGAGAGTAGACCAAAAATGTTCATAATTTGAAGCGGAATTTCCCGAAATAAATTAAATCCTACAACTGTAAAGATGCTAATTGTGTGCTCATTGACTGTTATTAATTTGCTTCAAATCTCAAGGTTTGTTGCTTATAAAAAAAACTCCTCAGTGGATTGAAATGAATAGCAATTAACGCATCTCCTTGCTGCCTCCATCTCTGACCAGACTTTCCCCTTACTTTCCATACACAATAAACAGTTACCACCAAAATGAATACAAGAAAAATTTAGCATCTTCGAGTTTGATCGCTTCCTGATGTTCCTAAAATATCAGGTGTTCACTATAAACACACCAGACCAGAATAGCAGCACCCTGTGCAGTTGAAAATAAGTTGGTAACTAAAAGAAACTGGATCATGCATGATGCCCCAGGTGTTGGTGTTACTGCTGGGAAATCGTGTGTTGCATTTATTATGTCACCAATTTAACGGTCTAACATTTACCGGAATAGCAGAAGTGGAAATGATTCCGTTTTGTTATTACTTTACCAACTTATACATCACACACTCGTAATCGACGAGTGTTGAGTTCTCTGGAACCTTCTAAGAAATTTCTTCACCCGTAATAATGCTTACTAATTGAACCTAGCAAGACTACCTGTCGTAATGCAATAAATATCCAACGTCTTCACCAAATACCCAGAAATACCTTTAGAAAAAGCGACTAATTCTCTTCTAGATTATTTAAAGTAAGTAAGCAGGTTTTATTGCTGTACCTGTATGTATGTCTTGGCTTGGAATTTCGTTGAATTTACGATAATAATCCACCCTCCTATTCACTTTCGGCCAGTTGAAGCATAAAAATTCATAAAGCCAAACCGAACTAAACACCAGCTTTCCTCAGTTAACCGGCATAACTCTCTTTTGTTCTCTAACTATTCACGCTTCGCCTTCTTGATTTCCTCTGCTTCTTCTTGCTCCTTTTCTCCTCGTGGCCGCACTGCAGTAGTCTTGCAACTCTCTCTCCAGCGACTCGCCGTGGTCACGAAATACCGAATTTAGTTAGACACACGGACGGACAGGTATTTCGCTCCAGTGGTAAAAATGTTGATGTGCACACGTCGTTGCACACAGATTGTTTGCTCGTTAATTGCCGTTGTTGTTGGCGAACACGCGCGCTATGAACACATCGTCGCAAACGAAAACACCCACGGAAACTGGTGGATGAGATGCACTCCGTGCACGGTGGAAATGCAAGAACGCACTGGATGGTTAAATATGTTTGGTGATTCGTTTGCGTGACGTGCACCTGCTGCGCTGTGTGGGAACGAACTGGCTGGTAGTGAGGAATTTTTAGGCGAAGCAGCGGCAAGGTAAACGCGACGAGGGGAGAAACGAGTTTGCCGTTTGCGCGACTAAGTTTAAAATAGTGCATGTTGAGCAAAAGATGCATCTATGCATCATTATCACCTGTTAAACTACGACTAAGCAATAGTCGAACTGAACTGTGCACTTACATTTCTATTATTTGAGCCAACTTTCTCATTGTTTCAAAACAATGTTTTGTCCGTCATATTGGAACGCTTTCTATTTTCTAAAATAAATAAAAAATGCGTGGTTTTTATTCAGCAATTTAGTTCGTTTGCATTAAAGCACTATTAAGGCACCAGACGGTTATTATTTGCACTGCCATTACTAATTCATTATTCAATATTCATTTCATTTTTGTTTATTCGTATATTTACGAAATGGAAACCAATTTCTTAAGTAGAACAAAACAATTTCAGGCACACCAATAAAAATATGAAAGTAAAATCGTAACGAAATGAAATAGAACATATGCATATATTGCATTGAATTAGCAATATTTTGCCACTAGTATCAAAAAGTATGCTAGTAACTTAAATGACAAGACACTTGTCAGGCAACTATGGTTGCCTATCGTGTTTAACCTCTACAAAAACACAAAGACGACACAAATTTCTTTTGACTTCCACTCAAACTAAAAAACGAATAAAATGCAATTACAATGCAAACTCAACGAAGCGCGACAAACCGTCGCGAGTTGACTTTTCTTCACTAGCAATGTATGAAGAACGTTGTGGATTGTGGTAATAAATAGTTTACAACACTCCACTGTTGGTATCTTTCCGGTATTTCTTCGTCGTCCCGAGAATGTGCCGCCCTATTATAAATGACGCTAAAGTGTATCCTGCGTTTCTTCGATTTCTCACATTTCTCACCAGTCTTACATTTATAAGAATTGTAAGTACATTCACCATATATTCCCATGACGACTTGATACATTGTAGTTATTATGACATGCTTTTTTCTGCTCCACAATAATATTTCCTTTCGAACAAGCAAAACGTGTTGCTCATATTAAAATTTCCATCTCTGGATTATTCAATTGGAGCTTAACTAGATTCGATTTCTAACTTTTCCTTGCTATAAAACAAGCGAATGGATTACTAATAAAATGATAATTATGAGAAGACACATTTAACTATTATTCTTTTGTTTCACTGAAGCATAACAAATATAATACTCGTACTGCTGATTAATACGTTTGCATAGCCGAATGTGATAATAAACATCTGTTATCAGGTCAAATTAGTTAATTGTAAGTAATATGTTATGCGTTGCAACCAGAAAATGTTGGATTGTTCAGAGCAAAGTTCATGAGACATGCGTATTTGTATACTAATAAACATACATGTAAGTATAATCTTAGGAGGAAATTGTATTCATAATAATAATTAAATTCATAGTCTGCTTGGAAATATTGATTAAATAGCTTGATAAAGTTTGATTTTATTTTTAGTTTGAACTCACTGCTCACTGTATGCAACACGTTATACACGTCACACACCATATTCCCCTTACAGAAAGTAGTAACGAACAAAAAGCGGAATTAAATTTAATTTCTCTCCGCATGAATTTAAAATCAAAGGAAAGAAAGAAGAAAGAATGCCCATCATCGTTTTGCTTCTATTTGAATTGTGGTAACATTGATGATAACATCAATTTTTCATATTTTTTACTTACATTAAATAACATTTTTCTCACTATGCAGATGATTCCTTCAGTCCAAATACATTTGCTAAATAAATTATGACCAATTACGACTGAGGCAGTTTATTGCTGCGGGATATTGGAAACATCAATTCTGATGGTCTCATTCAAAGTGTAACAAGTTTAAGCATCTCTCCTTAATTTATGGCTAACCATCAATGTCCATGGGCAAAGCGATTAATTCACTTACCACGTTGCACTGTGGTCAGCGTCATCTTCTCCTGCAGCTGCTTCTGCCGCAGTATTGAGCGCACACCGGACGAGAATTCCTTAAAGGACAACGTCCCTTTGCCATGGCTATCCAACTGGTTGAATATGAGTCCAAGATCCTAGAAGATAGAAAGATTACTATCATGCCTATCATTTCGTGTAAACATCTTAATTTATATTAATAATGCTTCTATATTGCACTCTACTATCAAGTGAGCATTCGTCATGCTATGCAGTGATTTTCCTACTTTTTTTATTACCAGCTTTACTAATTCTTTCTGGTTTCTTCTATGTCCGCATTCCCTGCAAATAATCTCCGCATGTCTGGTTGGCAAATAACAATCAATTCGAGTACGTTAGCAGAATATTGTAATCATATTGATCATTTACGACTATAAGTGCACTTTAATGATACGTTGCAACGAATTAGTGAAGCAGCCAAGCATAAAATATAATTTATCGCAAAGGACGAAGAAATTGAAGAAATTTTCATGTGCAGTGACACATTGACAGACAAGTGGTATCTAATCACAAATAAATAGTACAACCTGCTGGTTTTGTACTGACACAGAATAGTAACTTTCGAAATGAATTACACTACTTGCCAACGGAGTACTGTTATTTCCAGGTTAAATTCTTTAATATGCTGCAACGTACTTCAACTTCTTATTCATTCTCTTGTTGCCTATTGTATTACGTTGTCACATGTATGATCTATGACGTCCATTTGCTTAGTTTACTACCATCGATAAAAATAGCAATGATGGACGCAAAATAACAACTAGAGTTGAACGCACGCAATTAGATGGCAATTATGATGTGGATTTTCTAGATAAGGGTTGAGTTTACTTTGACACTTACTGAATGTTTGATGTAAAAACGTTTTCGGCATGTTACCTTTTTCAGTTTTGTAGGTCTATTTGTAAAACTCATATACCCAGCAAATGGGACTAAAAAAATGATAATGATTTTAGTTACTATCCCACGAATTTTGTTTGCTTCTATCATGTAGCTATCATTGGGTTCTCCCTGGAAAGTATTTTTTGATGTATGGTATATGTTTAATATTCAAGATGTATATAGTTAGTTTTGTATTAGTTACACTAGTTCTCATGAGAGTTGAGGCTTTACTAGTGTTATATAAAAGTTTGTTGTATTTCTTGTATGGTGTTAATTTGTATTGATTTATATAAGAGATGTGCTGTGGGTGGCTGATTATTGTTTCTATTGATATATAATTTTTGCTGCTTATGCAACCTGTGCTGTTGAGTTAGCTATTGTTTTAGAGATCAATGGTCCTAATGGTATAGGATAAGATATGGTATTCTTTTTGAGGACAGTAACTTGCATAAGATGTTGTTTGCGCGGTGGTGGAGTGTCGACTGTCATACAATTTCCAGGATTCGCAGCCATTAGACCTTGGTGTCTTCGTGGCGCTCGCGACGCAAGCGCGCTGGTCGCAAATTATTGCGCGACCTCGCGGAATTCTCTTACATTATCAACTGCTACGGTCGCGACACCACCTTGGAGTTGCATACTAAACTAAATCAAATGCATACAAGTAATAAGCATAATAATAAATAGTATATTATGATGCTACAGTTTCCTGTGTTAGGTATAACCGAAACATGTGAGAATGGTGAGAATATCTTGAAATTATTTAAGAGAAACATCATTAATAGCTTCCTGAAGAGTTTGAGAAAAAAGCTAATTTCTTATATCAAGCAGAGACCATAAGTATGTTCTTCAAGCATAAATTCTAATAAATTATATTTAGAGAAACCAGCTAATTATTATTCTACTCATGCAAATGTCCTAATTAACGATAATTTCAATAAACTTCACAACTCAATGCTTGCAACATGCTGTGAAACAAAAATCAACGAAACGTAATAGTTCGTTTGTTTCACAAATGGATACATTATATAGGACTGTGAAAGAAGTGAACTCAACAATGCATCAATTCCTGCAATTCAGTTAAGACGAATAATTTAAATTAGATATGAATTTAAACAATTATTTACATCCGTTCATGTTACATGCAATAAAAAAATGAAGATTTTACTTTTCAGGATATGATGTTGCAAATATATTTTAGCTGTCTACGAAGAATATCTTGACGTAATAACCATGTTCTGATGTGCGAATACTTGCTGTAATTGTAAGACTGTAATTAAACTTAAAGAGTTTGCGTTTATCTCAAACATGATCATAGTGTTTGTGCATGATGAGACTTAGTCTCGCGTGAGAAAGAAGTGAAATCACGAAATGGCAAGATTGTCAGATATATCAAGCGATTAAAATGTGAGTAGTGTGTTTAATTATAAGTACTTTAGATTGTAAACGCATGTATCAATTTACCATCAACATTGTGCTTCAGTTTCGCACGCATCCTTTCTATATGAAACTTTTCAAAGTTGTAGTATTTATGTGATTTAATGCCCATTTTACTCTGAATCAATCACCAGATGACTTTATTTCAACTAAGTTGTAATTGTATTCAGACCGCAGAATATCAGGAAATAACTCAGAGAGGAACCTCTTTTATTACGTTAGTGTTTGTTACTACAATGTTGTATTTAATAAAGTCTGTAATTGTAAAACAGTGCCAAATGCCATCGGATTCACCAAGCGGAAAGAACATGTTGCAAGTACAAAAGGACGAAAAACAAATGCTTTACCCAACGGATGTCACTCATACCAATGCGACACTAATGTACCATAAACTACCTAACTACCTAAGGCCAGATAATTCTTATTAATTGATGATATAATTTGTAGTTATGTTTAGACCCAAAAATCTGATGGACTGAGCGGACAGGATTTAAGGGATACTTGTGTATATTGTATACGAGTACCTTGGCTATCAACAGAAAACTGTAAAAATAGTCGAAATAATTGTAATTAAGAAGCAAGAAATCAAGTTATTCAAGGACGATTCAATTCACTAATCACCACTGCAATGTTGACTTTCATTGGAACACCACTTTAGCTATAGTAAGAAAACATTTTAATTCATTTTTACTGGGCTCGACTGATTTATTTATAGTTTACTATGCTAATGTATGACTTACATTGATTGTTAGCGATTCACAATGTTTCATTGCACAGAAAACTATCGATCGCTTCCAAGAATGACCCAAACAACCTGCTATCCACTCGGCGACTTTTGAATAATGCGCTGACTAATGCTAAACAGTCAATAACAACAAAATGTGAATTACCTGCTCATTTCCTTCCTTCGAATAGACCTTTGCCAATTCCAACAGGTACTCAATTCTCACTTCTCCCGAATTGTCAGGATCACACAATTTGAACACATCCATCAACTGTTTCATCGACACATGTGCCCGGTATGTTCTTTTCACTGGCATCATTATAAATCAAGCTACATAATAAATCACAAATGTCATCAGCACATCCCACCAAAACTTGATTGCAAACGGTCAAATCAAACCATAGGTGAGTTAGTGGTATTGCATATTATCACGCTTTATCAGATTAGCAGAATCAAAGAAATCAATTGTCTAATTTGCTCCGCGCATTGAAAGTTCTGAGTTGTTACACGTTCGCCCGCCGCCACCACTGCCGCAAGACTGACCGAGTACGTTTGAACCACTGCAGAGTTCTTCTTCAATGCATGTACTACTGTGTAATGCGGCTTCCAATGCTGGATATGAGAGGAATGTAAGTAGATTGCATCGGTGTTGGCCCGCTCCAAGCATACTAATGCGCATCATTAGTTTGATCAAATATGAAATTATGGCAAAATGAGCAGTCGGTAAAGTAATACGCAACGCGCGATAATTACCTAGGCATCGATCCGGTGGGAATAATATGAGTACAGTTGACTAGAAAATTTGTCACAAATGGCCTTGCTGTATAAACATACAATTTCCTATATGTTATTTATATATTTACTTTGGAACAATTAGATTCTTTTCTATGCAATCAACAGTGTTCGCTTTACGTTTAAAACACTATTCCCTTGAGAATGGTCATTAGAACTATATTAATATGCAAGCAACATGGAAAATATATTAATATATAATTGCAATGCCCTTCGAGCAATTCAAATAACGCAATTTACGTTTATAAGTTTCACACAATTACGCGAATCGTTTCTCGCGAAAACCCTGACTACAGATGTAATTAAACGGTGACTTCATTACGTTGCTTTAATTTACGCACGAGAGCGTTATGTCATCTGTACCGACGAGAAAAGGTTAATAAATACGGCACAGTCAATAAATATTACCGGTTTATTCCAAATTGGTTCAATCTCCGACAAAATGTAGAAAATTACATATGATTCGTCCGGTAATCAAATGTTGGCAGTTAAGTTATGTTTGCCTAATTGCAGTCACAATTAAAGTTTCGCTTTCAGCACGCGTTCAGAAAATGATGAAACTGTTGAAAGACTACGGGCAAAAAATGTAGGTCAAATAATATTAAACTGGAAGATAGAAAAAACAACAGACTAGAACCAGACTAGAACTGTGCTACTGATTGTAGAAGTTTGATATAACAGCAAATTCTTCTAGTACATTCCGAGGTGTACAGAATATTGGTTTAACCATATTATGTTCGTTTATTGCTCATATTTTATCTCAACTAGTAAAGCTGATTAGCACGGTTGCGCTCCCCACATCAGTCAATTGAGCATTACTCGTAAGTGTAAGAAGAAAAATATAAGTTTTATTCGATTTCCGAACCTCGACGTAGTGCCGCAATGTGTCTAAGTAGATTGCCAGCGGTTTCGCTTAATATTATTCGTACCAATTTCAATAGATATCCGTTTATGGCTAATGCGCTAATTTATGGCACACTATTCTTGGGCGCCGAGTATTCGCAACAAGTATTAACTCGAAAAGTACTAGTAAGTTGCACATACAACCAACACACCACAAATAAGACACAACTGAATATTGATTAATAAAGTTGTTTTTTAGATTGACCAGCCAAAAAACCTTGATGTGGCATCATTAGCACGATACGCAGTTGTTGGAACAGCAGTTCAAGGACCATTACTCCACGTTTGGTATAAAGTTACATGATTTACACACATTTTTTGCGTAACATGAATATGGAATTAGCAACACAAACGTGGACTGACTATATGCAACCCAGCACATTCCGTTCTGCTTTTCTAATATTTCAATTACTTTCCGCAGGTTTAAATTTCTGGATTCTAGATTTGTGGGCAAAGGTATGAAAACAGTGAGTAAAAAATTATTTGTGGACCAGACAATTGGAGGAGCAGCAGAGCTTCTTGTCTTCTTCTTGACTATGAGTATCCTAGAAGGAAAGAGCGATGTGTTTGATGAATTTCAAAGCAAGTTTGTCGACTCTTACAAAACTAGTTGTGTGTTTTGGATTCCTGCCCAAATGCTCAACTTCATGTTTATACCACCTGCATTCCGCGTTGTGTATTTTGGAATCGCTAGTATTGTGTGGATCAATATTCTATGCTACATCAAACGCCAAGAGTATTAGTTTTTGTAATTACGCATGATAAAATTTCCGCAATGGAAATATGAATTTCAAAGTCAAATTAATATGAGTGTGTGTAGAGCATACGCTACATAATATTATTAGTCACGCGTTCAAACAACACTCAAAGTGGCCAGACAGGAAAGAGTGTGAGTCTATTAAACATTAACGAAACAATTGTTCCCCACTGCCCTTCACTTTACAATCGGCAATTGAAGCAGCCAGGAGGAATTCTGGTCTCGTCGCGTCATGTGTGAATAACGCTAGTGTTTATTTCATTACCATTAAAATATTAATGTGAATTTGTTATCTCGTCTTTATTCGTGTTTACATTTGAGGTATTGTAATTCAAAACTTTGATCAAGGTCACGACCTGTTAGCTTCGCAGTAATAAAATTATTTCACCTCTACTAATACACTTCTCTCATGCTCCCTTCTCCCTTGCCAGACTAATCTACACAAGATAAAATTATTGACGGGAAGTTCGTACGATACTCGTAGGTAAACTAGTTGCGTGCCTACAGTGAGCTCGATGTTTGGAATTTGGTTCTCACTGGAAACTAGAAAGAAGAATCTAGATAATAAATATCTACTTAAATAGCTAATCTACAAATTAAATTCATAATCTGCCCTGTAATTTTGTGTCTTAAGAATGTCTAAACTAATAAATTTTGTGCGAATAAACTTTACTAAACATCCAATCGTCTGTAACGGCATCATCTATGGAACTTTATTCTTCGGCGCCGAATGTTCACAGCAAGTGATAACAAAGAAATACCTCGTTAGTGATTTGGCACAATTAAAATGATTGATTATATCATTTAGTTAAATGTTAATGCTTTGTTTGTAGACTGAGAAGCCAACAAACCTCGATCTTCCAACACTAGCGCGTTACGCTTTCTATGGTACTGCAATTCAAGGACCATTGCTAACTGTTTGGTAATTCACAATAAATTGCACTAAGCATTAACTAGGATAGTTACTCGCGTTTGGTGCCTTGACGCGTAAATTGCGCATGAATAAATTAATTAAATGCGCTGATCAGCGCATTCCAATCTATTAACTTCAACTTATCACAAAATACCAGACATCAAACAAAAGTTTAATTTGAATTAATATTATTCCGTTTCAGGTATAGATGGCTCGATTCAAAGTTTGTAGGTACAGCATTCACAGTTGTTGGCAAAAAGTTAATGGTAGATCAATTTGTAAGCGTCCCACCATTACTATTAATATTTTATACTTGTAAGAATTTACATAGATTGTCTTGAAAAACATTCCAGTATTAATATGTATTTTTTTTTGTAGCCATGAGTATAATGGAAGGAAAATCAGAAGTACTAGAAGAATTCCGCAGCAAGTTTGTTGAGACTTTTAAGAACAGTTGCATGTTTTGGCTACCAGTACAAACAATCAATTTTATGCTAATTCCCCCCATTTATAGAGTAATCTATATTGGCACTGCCAGTTTTGCATGGGTTAACATACTGTGTTACATTAAAAGACGAGAGTATTGATTTATTCTAATATTATTGCAGAATACTGTTAGTTAGTTGTCTTATTTAAAACACTTATGTATAATATAGAATATATCACTGTTCAATTTTTTATACTACTAGCAGCATTGTGACAGCATTCTGCGAGTACATGTCATTGCTGAACATGGATTTTTATTTCGAGATGTAGCCACGATGTTGCATTATTAAACCATTACTTAAATCGGGGTACTTCGTTGCAAATTCGTTATGCGGCATTGCTTCGGATTGGGTTATATGGAAGATGTAGTGTAACTGCTTCACATGGCACGGTGGTATATGGTTTTGTATTGTGTGATGTGCTGCTTATGGAAATTATGTTGTCAATGCATTTGGTAGTGGCTCGATTAGTATCTTCAATGACAAGGTATGGATTTCTTGTTGAGCAGGGTAACTTGCACTAAATTTTTGTTAGGTCGATGGCAGAGTGCATTGATTGTCTTACAGTTTCCAGGCTTTGTAGGTATTCAACCTCGGTGTGTGTAGGGCTTTAGTCATCGTGCATTTTGCGATTGTCTTACCAGAAGCAAGCATTACCAACTACATTATAATTCAGTTTGTTAATTGTCATAAACGGAACTAGGGCAATAACAGCGATTAAAATCCATATAAACGATAATGGAGGAACTACGGTGTAATTATAGCAAGAATTAAAATGTTTCAGCTATATACGCTTTTTGTTTATTTCCTATTAAGCACGTGTGCAAAGCAATAATTTGCCCTCGATACCTTCTAAACCAATCCCCAGCAATAGCGCTGGAAATTAATGACAAGGATTTGCTAATAAATCACTAAAAACGCATAATATTTAATAGCTTAATAACAACACTCCTACTTATTATGTTCTTCCAAACACATAATTTAGCCAACAATTATTAAAACCAATCGCCGGCAAATTTCATCAAGGACTAAATTAATCACTTTATCACTTGCGCAATCCCTTTTTCACACATTAACCACTTAATATTTTATAGAGCGCAACCAATATACCAATTATTTCGTGCGTAATTGCTTTGACATCAATTTGTATTTAAGCAGATTTTCATCTGAACTATTATATGACCTATAGTTGAAAGCACTTAATGCAAAACAACGGTCTGTCACTGACGTTGATTTAATTTGCAATGCATTAAAAAATTACCTTTATCGTGGGCAATTGATTGGCTGAGTTCACTAAGCGAAATTTTAAATATTATCCCTATTTACAATACCTGATAATTTCAGACAAGTGTAGGATAAGTGGGGATGGTTACTTGTTATAAGCACAGCAATCTGAAGACACACCAGTAATGTAAGTCCAACGTTTAGCTGGTATAGTGATTTTCAATCAAAGTAAAATAACGTTGAAAAGCGCAAAGCATTGGTCATGAACCTAATTAGTGGGTCAAGTGATGAAGAATCCTCCTTATTAATTCGAAATTAACAAAGAAGTGAATATAAAATAGTGGTAGTATGTTCTATATAGGTTTGCACATCATTGCAAAATAGAGTCCTCTTCTTACAAATATTTGTTGCAAATCTACTGAAGTGCACAATTACTTAGAAGCAGTCAGCCACATTTAGTGTTTAAAATGATGGAAGGATTGCGTTGTGTGTGGCGGCTTGGTAAATTCCTGAAAGTTCACAAAATAAAATAATAATATTTGTCTGTTACAGAAACGCTATTCCTACCTTTATACATCTATTGCTTTACTAAAATATTCTTAAAATATACTAACCAAGACTCAATCCATAAAATCACACTATTTATATTTCTTCGTTTTATACTTTCAATTAGCTTAACACCAATAGTCATTGCAGTCCTCTTTTTCTTTGCATTACTTGCAGATCTTGTCCATTTTATAGCAAAGCTGTATTTTAAAGATAACTTTGTTGACTTTGCTAAAGGCGGAGATGCAATGTATTCAGGTGACGAACGTCCAGGAAAAGGTATAATCCCAGCTTTATACTACATTGAAGAAAAGTTTACCAACTCCTATGAACTGCTCTTCAATCATTTTAAACAATCCTCTATTAAGGTGCAAAGAAACCATCCAAGATTACAATGCATTCACCACCAATTCCTTGGTTATATCCTCTTCTTGAGAGCACCTCCAATTGGACTCAGCTTCATACAAACCTTTGAAAACTATAATAACAACAAAGAATTTGAAAGTATTTTGAATAAAAGGATTCAGAGTCCACTGCCTTGTGACAACAAGTTCCTGTGGGATGTCACTCTTGGGAAATCCTCAATTGAAATGCATGGAAAGAAGTGTATTCCTATTTTGTTCCGGCTGCATCATTCGCTTGGTGATGGTGTAACAATGATGACTTTACTGATGACCAACTATGCCGATGATGGCTGTGAGAATATAAAAATCCTCAGTGAGAATCTAAAGAAACTCTCAGCTAAAAATGTTAGGAAAGAAACACAATTAAATATCCTGGAAGATTCCTTCTTGGTGGTAGTGAAGTTCATCAACTGGATTTGGAACAATGAATTCTTCTTTGGTTTTGATGTGTTGGAAGATTCTGAAGATCCATTTGCTTGGCATGGAGTCCCAGAAGGTGATATCAGCTTGCAGGTACTTACACTGCAAGAGAAGGATAAATTTCTAGAAAAAATCAAAGCAATCAAAAACAAATTAAATGTTGCATTTAACGATGTGGTTCTTGGTGTAATTGGAGCTTGCTTTGTGAAGTTCTTCCAAGAGAAAAAGGTAAACGTTTTGCGCAACACTTGAGAGGTTATAAACATTATGTTAAAAATTGAAGGTTAATCCTCGTACCATTGTCACATTAAATCCATACAATTTGAATGCCAACAATTTTAACGACCTCCTCACTTTCAATTCTCGAAGGGAAGCAATTACCAAATTAGGAAATAAGTTCACTATTGGATTGATTACCATACCAATTAAAGAAGAATACCTTGATGATCCTAAGAAGTTTATCACCGCACAGAGTACAGTAACAAGAAAGTTGAAAAATTCCATTGACTTCCAAGTAAGTGGCGTATATCTTTAGTCATTTTCCAAACGTTACCTTTATCCCGCTTGTAGTTTATTTTTTGGATGCTACATATGTTTGGATCGATCACACCGTTGCCTTTTGTACTTCCCATTAATAAGTTATACCGTACATCAACGCTAGTGACCAATCTACCGCCTTTGACGATAACCAGAATTATTGGTCATGAGATCATTGATATGTCTTTATCTTCGGTCCATTGCTACGATCTTGCAACCTGCGTTACTCTCTATTCATACAATAATATATCTCATTTGTCGACTATGATGAATTCGACTTGTATGGATAATGATCAACAGAAGAGATTCAATTGTAATATCGTTAAATTGGTGGATACCATTTATGACTCATTGTAATTATATAGCTTCATCTCCATCAATTATTTATATTTATGTTTATATAGCGATGAAAATGTGGGCAATCCAATTGGCCGCAACGTATTTGCCTCTCTGTATTTCGCGTTGATGAATAATTATTAACAATTTAATAAAAGTTTAGCCGGTGCAATAGGTCTTAGTGCGATGTTATTGTCAGAGACCGAGATACAAAGAAAATTCGAATCTATTCGACAATTTCCGACCTCTCCCGAAATTCTTATCTATGTCAAACGCTGTGCAGACTGTTTTTCTTCGACTTGTCGGTAGGATCGCTGTAGCGCCTTGCCCTGGTCTTCGCGACGCGAAAAATTGTTAACTTCCAAGCCGGAAATTTGACAATCCGATGTGCGATCGCAAAAAGAAAAACGTCAACTTACCGATCTCGTGTTTCCGCATATGATGCACCATGGATTTAGACTGAATGGTTGAAATTAATTACACTTGATTTAATTAATAACGGTGCTATGCGGAGAAGCGTCTGAAGTGTTTCAAAGATGGCCACAGAAGAGCGCGCCGGAGCTTTGGTTCACTTCTTTTGGCCTACGGTGCATGCGCGTTGCACCGCAATACCAACAGTGCAATTAGTTTGCACTAAAATGAAACTAGTTATTTGCTCTAGGAAACAGAAACGAAACGGTTCGCACCGGTTCGATCATCAGTGAAGTGTTTAATTTAATAAGTTCATTAGAATTGATTTATTACAGCTTCAGTGAAAATGCCGCGGGCAACGTTCGTGAATAATTATCTGCCATTGTTTAACTTTACTTGTGCATATTTGTAGGTGAGACTGCATGTTGGGATTCTGTTGGAAACTCAACGTAGTCCAGATGATCACAGAATATGTCGTCAACAATAACTTAAGCCTTGTGCAAGTAATATAAGGTGAAGGACGAGAATTAGTAGTTCTTGTTAGGCTTCTATTGAGCCAAAGACCAAAGTATTGACAGTTGCAACCCAAAATAATTGGATTACCAAGTTTCTTTTTTTAAAAACAAGAGGGTTTATTTATTCTGGGTTAGTTGCAGCTCACTAACATTGTCTTTACCATTTTAATATCAAAATGAATTTCCAAGTGATACAAATAAATATGACAAGTTTATTCAATGACCAAACCATTCTTGGACCAAGTGTGAACCTGTGGCATTGTTTATTTCTGTCATCAGTGATTTTCTGTCTTTTGGTCAACACTTTCCACTTTGTGGAAACTGTAACTATTTTCTTTCTTGTCTCTCACATGTAATACAATAATTTATCTGTTTCAGCTTAAATTACATCATGGGTTTTGGTCACATCCTATTTTTTTCAAATTGAATATCTACTTGATAGTAGCAACTATTTTCATACCTGTTATTATTCTATCAACAGGTTTCTTCTTCATCTATAAATCTACAGTAAACATCCTACTAAGACACTATTATAAACATAAATTTCGAGGATTGTTGTCAGGTCCTGACTCTCTATGGACACTTGAAGACAAATCTTCAAGTGTAGTAAATATTTTGGTAATTGTTCACTACAAAAACCATGGATTATTCCCTCAAGTTATGTGCAACAAACTAAAACAAATAAACGGCGATCCTGACTTATGGAAACTAAACTGTAATGTGTCTTATTGCATGGGATATCCATTCTTATTAGAGAATGAAGAATCAAACAGTCCTCGTGTAAGAAAGCTAGACTACAGTTTCTACAGTAATAGAGAAGTACTTCAAGACTTGTTGAGTCAATTTGCCTCTGTTGACATTGCAGAAGGCAGACTTTGGGAAACATTTCTTGGTGTTGAGGAAATTTCCTGGGGTGACAAGAGGAATTGTTATCCATTAGTTGTAAGGTTCCATCATGTTCTTGGGGATGTTTTAGCATTGTTACAACTTGTTCACAAGTGCCTTAAATTTGAGACTCAAGAAGTTGTAATTGGAGTAGCAAAGGAAGACATAGCTGAGAAGAAAGAGTATGCTAGTGATGACTTAATGGAAACCATGGTTAAGATAACCATTCATTTGATGCATTTTGTCCTAGTTCTCTGGAAGTTACCGACAATGATTTTGAAATATTTCGAGAGGGAGCCAGATGAGAATTATTTACACTCAAGGAATCTAAAGAAGAAATTGAATGGAAAGAAATTGATCACTTGGAAGGTTGAAAATGGTTACAAATATATCAACAGAATGAACATTATCAAAAGACGATACGGTGGTGCTGGTTTCATGGAAATTATCGCTGCTAGTGTTGGGTATTCTTTTCAAAAGTTCTTTAATAACAAAGTAAACATTAATTCCTTCTATGCATAGTACAAGAAAGATGGTTTACCTACAGGGTTTAATTTTTAAGGGTTGGAAACACATAAATTACTTAAATGCAGTAATACCAGCAATCACCCAGGCTTCCAAGTTTACCAACATGAACAACAATTCTGGATGTAACTTAACAAACCGATTTTCAATTGGTATCTTTAAACTACCACTCTGGGTCAACTCAACGGTGACTTCTTTAAAGCGGGGTACATATTGGAGATGCGCCCAAACAATTTCAAATTTATATGATCTGCGAACAAGTCATGAGTTTCAACTTAACTATTGGTTGATGAATATTATAATGGGCGTAATGCCAAGGATAGTGACGAAGTTCTTTGTGAGGTCATTATTGGGTTTAAGTACGATGGTGATTAGTAATTTGCCAGGACCTAGGCGAATTTATTTTAATGATGGAAGCAGTAAACCGGAAGATAATGAGAATTATATTGAGGATATTGTGTTTTGGACTCCTCATCGAGGGCTTTTAGGTGTTTCCACATCAATTTTCTCATATGACGACAGATTCCAATTGGGATTGAGTCTTGATACGATTTATGGGGTTACCTCAATGGAAGCAGAAGACATATTGGAAGGAATCTTTCAGTATATTGATAAACTTCATGAGGAATTGATAGAACAAGTTCACTTTGTTGATGTTTGATTTAAATTCCAATTTTGTGAGGAAAAAATGTTGCCAGTCTTAAAAAACCTTCTTCTTTTCTCTTTTAACTTCTATTCCATCCGTTGTGTCACTGGTTTGACTGTGCAGGATTAAAATGAGTCCTAATAGAATTAAGCCAGCTCCAATCCACCAAAGTAAATTAGTGACTTCTCCAAAAATTACAACACCATAAATTCCCTGTACACAATCAAAATAAAATTTCACGGTATGGTAGTAAAATATGATACCTGAGGGAAAGTACAAGTAAACTAGGTATGTACCGATAACAAATAGTTGATGGCAGCGCTGATTACTGTTGCTGAGAGGGAGGAATCTGAAGCATGTAAAGCTTTCACGTAGAAAGTCCAAACCATTCCATTTGCAAGCACCATTAGTGCAAAGAAAGTTACTTGAAAGAGGATAATATTCTGCAATTTGATAAAAATAAGTTTGGGGGTATATTGGCCTGGGACAGAAAAATTTGAAAATTGCGAGAGTGGGGGTTACACTGACCTCAAACTGTGGTAAACCAGTCAGTTTTCCGAATAGACTGGCAGCAGAAGCAGAAGCCCCGGAGAGGATAGCAAAGTATCGTTGGTTTGACATTATAAATTCCTCAACTATTTGTAAGGAATATTAGTGTCCTAGCTAGTTCTAGTCGTTGAAAGTCGTGATATTTGCAAGTTGCTGGATACAGCTGGGAAGTAGTTGTCATGAGGATTCCGAGGATAAGCGAACATTTACGAGGTGTCATCACGATTTAGAAATTCAAATTTGGTTAAACTAAAGTCAATAAACTCTAAATAACAAGACGTATTTAACATAGATATATTTTATTTATAATTTGCAATAAATCAATAAACTAAGTTATCCTCTTCAATCCATAAATAACTCTAAACTGCCTGCGCTGTGAATTCCTCTCATTTCCGCGTTCGATGTGTCTGCTGCATCATTGAAAATGCCTGCTTAGCTACCTTAGCTACATGTACACTTAGAAATCATAATTATATTACAGTTATAATACACGCAAAAAGAAATTGCCTGTCTCTGTTTGGAAGCTTCGGCCATTCCAACAATACCGTCAGGCGAACAGACATCCATCATGTCTGCATGTTCATGAATTGGGTTTAATTCCTGTTGCTCCTATAAAGTGTTGTGATTTGGTGCCATGTTTTCATCAACGTCAAAACTTATTGAATGCCTATTGAAATGGCACTTTGTTGCGATCGCAAACTGCATCCCGAAGGCCTCTAGATGTTTATATCAAGGAAATATGACAAGTTGAGGTAAATTCAAGATTAGAATTCTTCTAGATGACTTTTGCTACTATGTGGAATGCAATTAATCGAACACAGTTTTTGACGGTATTTAGGACGCCAAATGACCTAAGGTATAATCCGGAAGTGGTGGTTTTATTGTGGTTGGTCCCTCTTACAAATAGATTTTCGCTCCATTTATGAATTGCATTAGCCTCTCTTTATCCATCAGGTCATCTTATAAAGCAAGGCCAAGGTATTCAATCCTCTAATCCTTCAATTCTTCAAGAATCCTCGCATATCGTTAAATATAAATTTTTCTTAAACCTACGTCAAAATAAATAAAATCTCATTTCTTCTTGCAGCGTTTTGTGTGTGCATTTCTCTAACGCTACTTGATTAAAATAATAATTATCGTAATCGTTGTCTTTCGCATAATTGTATCTCCAAAGATTCCTATTTTTGACTGACATTTCACATTCATCTCAATACCGTTTGTGGTCACGCGGCCGCCCAGTTTCCCGCCACTCGCGGTTCTCTTTATGCGGTCGCACATCGTGGTGATGGTGGTGATGATGGTGTCGTTTCTTTTCACCTCCATCGCCGTGTCTTTCTCCATGACGCGCATTGTAGGTGGGTTCATCCATGGTTTCTTTACGGCGTAGGGGAGAACCGGAGCCGGGTTTCATTCCAAGACCTTTACTTCCTGCTGATTCGTGGAGGTTCTCCCAGGCTTGGCGGTAGTATCGGTTGAGACCATTGCGGGATTCAGAGCTTGAAGAATCGAAGGACGCCACTGTATTGCAGTCGGGTGATGCACGGTGGCGATAATGTTTGGCACTACGATTTCTACAAAACAGAAACACAATAATAATTTCTTACAACATTTGTTACGTGCAAAGGAGTAAATCCAAGCAACGGCAAAGAAAAGAAAGCAAAAAGTGCTAAAAATGTGATAACAATAACACATCCAGTGCTTCACTTCCAAACTAAGGTTTAAGCTGTTCTGGGTGCAGTGCGAGGCTTCCTCCCCCATCCAGCCACTTCTCTCTCCTTATTGCGAAATGTAAATCAGTGACTTCTAAGTAACTAAGTGATACAAACATTGGACGTACTTTTTGGATTGTTACGTAAATCACAGTTTTGGGTTTGTTAAGTTGGCATTAAGTATGTTTGGTATTTGGTATTTGGGGGTTTGCGTATGCGCGGTCAGCGGGCTAGATGGGATTGGAGAAGTAGCCGGCCCGATGCGTCCGATAATTCCTCGTGAATTCGCGGCGTCCGATTTGCTGGTCGGGAAAGGGCAGCGCTAGCAGGGTGTACCACCTGGAGGGCATTGCGCTGGCGTGCGGCAAGCGGCGCGACGACCTCGCGGACGCGCTCGCACTGCAGAGATAGTACAAACAATTTACAGATGAATTTACTACAGAAAACTCTTCTGTGTTTGATGTATTCTACTAGAAACTGATGGGTTTTAGGGGCTTCGAATCGCCAGAATGTAGATTAATGGAAATTGTAAATGAAAATCCTTAGAATATTTACAATTTAGAAGAGTAGGTCTCCCAAAGTGGTCCTAATAATTTTTTCATCAATTTTGATAAATTCAGATATCTTAGGCACCATTCTGGGACTAATTAGACTTCATTGCCTTTGCTTACCTTCGAACCAAAATCACAATTGTTGTAATAATAGCAGCCAAAAAAACGAATCCACCAAATGATCCCAATGCAATAATAGCCCCCATGTTCAACCTGGCCCCATATGGCTCCCTCCTCTCTACACCGTCAATGGACAGCGGAATGTTCACATTCGGTGTTTCTCCGTGCTGCACATTACTGCTGCCTGCAATTTCATTATCTTGTGGATGTGCCGCTAGCAGAATATTGTTGGCATTGATGACGTTGATCGTTGTGGTTGTGGGTCGCTCTGTGGTGGTGACAGTCGGTCTGTACGGCGGCCGTTTTGTCTTCTCCAGCCGCACGATTTCAGTTTCTGCTCTGATTGTCGTCGGCACGGGTCGCGTGGGTCGCGATCTGAATCGTGACGTTGGCAAACGTGTCGTACTCTTTACTACGATTGGGCTTCCGGTTGAGATCACTTCTTCTGCTATGCCCACCGAACAGAAACAATATTAGTATAGGATTTCAACTATAATTGGGATTGCAATACCTTGACAAACTGGTGGTACAACATCGTATTGCCCATTAGCTAGGCATGTTAGTGTCTTGGATCCGACCATTTTGTAACCTGATTTGCAGGAGTATTCGATGATGGTGCCGAAGATGAGTTCTTTGTTGCTGACTGTAAAGGCACCATTGGCTATGTCGCTGGGAGGTGCACATCTGACAGCTAAAGAAGAAATAAATCAATACCTCCATTGTGACCTTTTCGAAGTGACTTACATTCACAATGAGGTGGAGGTCCATTCCATCTCTCATCAATGTCACACGCTAATTGCGCGCGCCCAACCATCTCATACCCTTCATCACAGGAGTAGATCACCCTACTAAGGTATCCAACACTGTCGTTCACTAAGTGATACTCGCCGTTTGATATATCTGCGGGATAACCGCACTGGATGCCTGAAAACAGATGTTATCCTTTTCTACAAACCAACGTTTTAAAATCTTTATCAAACGTACGTTTACAAACTGGAGGAAATTCATTGTAGAAGCCAGTATCCAAACAAGTTCTTGTCGTGGGACCCACTAGAAGATGACCCTCATCACAACTGTACTCAATATTAGCGCCTACGTTGAAATTCTGCGCCACCATTGTAGAATTAGGTGGTTGCTCAGGTCTTCCACATGCTTTAGGTTGATGCTGGCATATATAATTCAAATGCGTTGAGCAATCTGTATCAGACCATAGCCATCCTTTGGTCCCATCATATCTTGAGCAATCGCCACTTCCAACTGGAAGATTCCAGAAGGAAACAGTGACTTCTTCACCTCTCAACCAATTCCAACCACCATGTTGTTTATCTCTAATAGCTCCCATCCAATATTGCCCACTGGCATCACTCCTATGTCTCCTCCACAGCTCCCAACTGATGAAACCTTGTAGAGCAGGATTACTTTCATCTACCAGAGTCCCACCTCTGCTTCTACAAAAAGCCAATGCATCGCGGAATTTCAACGGTTGTCGATTGTAGAAAATATAACATTTGCCATTATAAGTTGCGGTACTGCCAGGTGGTTGATCTCTGAACTGTGGACATCTTTCAATTGGAAGAGCTTGATCAGTGTAAACAAAAGCCTCACAAATGCTGAGTTGGGCAGCGGCTGGCGCTTCCAGATGAACACTAACAAATGCCCCAGGCATGGGTGGATTACAAGGTAGGAAGAGAGGTTGTCCTTCTTCGAGAAAACCGGTGAAGCGGTTACAGATTGGATTGGTGCCTAAATCAGGTCGGTTGTTGCCTACACGGACAATTATTGTAGCTGGTTTCTTGGACCCTGTAACAAAAGAGGTGTTTGATATTCGGAAGGAATTAAGCGTCGTGGGGGTTACTTACCACAGCATGGCTTACCAAAGTCTAGACGCACCAGCTGCACCATGTAGGGTTCGAGCAGATTTACGTACCACCAAGGTGTGCGCTCTGCTTTGGTCAATGTGCATGTTTCACTGTTGAAGAAGGCGCTCGTGCTGCCATCGATGGCTTTCTGCGGAATGCCGCCGGCTTCTGTGCTGATTTGCATCGGTGCTTTGCCAGCAGCCACGTTCAAAACTGTAACAGAAATGTACAGCGAATGAATTTCGGAGACAAATAAAGCACATTACATCTACATGAAAATAAAGTTCGTGTGCCAGTATGTGGACAGTATTTACAGTATTGTGAATTTATTGCTTCGTGCGTGTGTACAATGTAGAATATTAATTTAGGCCTCTTTATACTCCTAATTGCCTGGTTCACAAAACTAAAGTTGATGGGAAGCAGTTGCTAATGTATGAATTGCACATTCATTCGTTTAAGATATATCGTGATCTCATTTTATTTTGTTTTTTATTTTATCTAAGACAAACAACTGAGTACCTGAGGAAAAGAAAGTAAAACACATTGCATTAACCAAGACAGGAAAATCTAAGAAAGTAATTTTCCCTGCGTTAATGTAAACCCTTCTTGTTCTCACATCACGTTGACATTACGATTAGCTAGATACACATTTCTATTTGCTACCACAAAGCTCTAAATATTGCACTTTCGCTTGTTTCGACATTTGCTGCACATTTACGCACATTTCTCAAATTGCACACATTCATTCCTTTGTCTCACGTTTTCTTGATTTCCATGAAATACTCGCACACTTTTAATTACTCTTTCACTCAGCAGCCAAGCCAATTGTGGAGATTTCTATCATTTGGACTCAAAAACTGATTGTTTCTCATACCTTCCAACAATAATTCGAGTCTATTCATCTGCTAATTTCATCTTCCAATTTGTTAACGTGTTACAGCCTGGTTTACATGATAATGATAATTGGGGATAAAAAAATGGTTGTTATTTCACGCCGGTGACAACATGTTTACTTCTTATCTTAATCGCAATCTAAGCATTTTGTGCTACTGAAAGCTTGATGTATTCGAAGCAGAAGATGATGATGAAGGTGGAGATGGAGGTGTCGTCGGTGCAGGAATGAGAGTAGAAAGTTGAATGTATGTTGTTATTTAAAATAATCTCTGTATATCATGTTGCAGAATTAACGCAGAAAGAGTTTGCTTGATACTTGACTTAAGTCACTTCTATCCATGGCACCTTGACTTGTCCATTGCAAAGAATACCTCTACTTCTGCGAATCAGTTTTTCTCGTTGTGACACCGACTGTAGTCTAAATAGGGTAGCAAAGCTAGAGGTACTTTTATTGCGAGTACTGCAATCGATCACATTAACTGTTCACATCAAGCTCACAACTAACAAGCTAACAACGTTGCTGGAAATTTTCTCATTCCCAGAAAAGCGCGCAAAAATTGAGCACTTTGAAGTAATATCAAATGCACATTGGAAGCCACTTCAAATTAATTAATGGCATTTTGCCTACTTGAATACGTGAATATGTCGTCGTAATTAAAATTCACCGTTAGCCCATAGCTAGAGTCATAATTCGCGACGTCTAATAAATATTTAACGTGCTGTGGAGGCAGAGAAAAAGAAATTTATTGAATTGCGTCAATTCCTCATGAAATTACATGTGCTTCGGATGTGATAAATATTTCCACCGCCCAAATGCTGAATACTAATTGCGACTTCATAATTCCAATGTCACGTAGGCGCATTCCTGCGATGGATGAAGCTAGCAGGTGGAATGGGTGCGTAGAAACACTTGACTGGAAGCAAGTTGAAGAAATTTTCGAGGAGAAGCTTGAACGTTCCTATCTTAATATGGGCAAAATATAAATTTGTTATTAGGTTTAAATAAAAAGGTAACAAACACATCATGAGTAAAAATATAACAAAAAAAAATTAGGCTCCGCACGTGTCTTGTACTTAAGCAGCTAATCAATTTTCAGGTTTCATTCAAGCAAGGTTGGTATTTCAATAACTGCAATTATTTCTTCTAGTGATCAGTATCTAATTTACATCCGTCTTTTGCAGAATGTACTTCAAACTTGCTTCCAACTTGGTTTAACAACACATTTGCGCATATCATTATTAAGATGCATACTACATGATTACAATACCAGCAGGCGTACGTGCAATAATTACGTTCGTATCTGAATTATGCACGAGGCAGCCAAGAAGAATGATTGATGGTGCGCTCCAGGGTGTGAGAATAGCCCTAGTCGTTTCATCTTTTCAAATCTATTCTTCTTACGTTTTCAACATTGGACAATCTTGAAAAGCTACATCGCATAATGTACGTGCAGGAAGTCTGATCTGGACAAGCTTCGAATTGAATTAATTTGAGTAATTCGCAAGTTGACAATGCGCTGCTTCGCTAACTCATGGACTAAGCCAACGTGAAAGCCACTTTTTTTGATATTTATCAGGAAAACAAAGACACTATGGTTTAACGCGAAGTAAACAGGAGTAATTTTCAATTAATCGCTTTAATTAATTTATTGTAATGATTTGCAAGAAAGTAAAAGTAAAATGGTTGTCTCTTGATTCCATTCATTAATAAAACTGTATTCCTGACAATTAACAAGCTAATTGAATGTATGGTAAAGTGGTGTCAGTCACGTGCTTTGTACCATAAATTCATTCACAACCAGCGCTGTCAAAGAAAGTGGCATGGAAGATAACTTTATAAAGACTTATATCTTACTGCTGATAGAACGCAAGAAAACATCAGGCTGTCTATATAAACTGCACTTCTTCATTGAATTAAATCATCATTATTTATATCCTGCTTGCATTCGTATGCCGGGTTTTGTGGTGTGTGACTGAGTCTATGGTCACTTATGCTGGTCATAGACCAACACCGTTCTGGTCCTTCTATCACTACCACTCGTCCGGTAGCTGGGTGATTTGTTGAGATGACTGCACATCTCTCTTTTGTTTCAACTGCAACAAAGGTGTTCGCAGAGTTCGAAGACGGGATCTACTGACTCGCAAGCCAACTGTCCTACCGAGGCGATGTCATGGAATTACAAACAAATGCAATGCGGTTATGACTTCCCAATTAATGCCACGCTAGAGAGGATGTCCAAAAACGTGACATTCAACAATCAACTGTTAATTGCCACTTAACTAAGGCTGAGTGTGCGAAGCATGCTAACGAGTGCGGTAAATTTGATGCATTGCAGCCTTGGAAATAATATAAATAACTAACGCTTACCATATATTATCTATCATCTTCAACTGTAATATTTAACCTGCTTGTTTTAATATACGCCAATAAACTGTCTTCTTCCAAATAATTTTCAAATAATGCAGCGCTGCCAATTAGTACTTCGCTTGTGAAAAATTCAGTATGAAATTAAAATGTTGAATTCCGCAAATTATAATCACTTGTTATACGGTTGTGCAAGTGCGCAGAGTCATAATAATTTATTGCTCACACATTGATGACGGTTATCGATGAATTTGAAATCAACCTAACGGGCCGCACTTTACACCTCTACACCGACAATGACACGTGAATTCACCAAATAAAATTGATTAATATACAATGTGAAGAAGGTGTGGTTCATGACTGATATACAAATGAATTCTTCGCAAATTCCTTCTCTGTCATTACAGCAAATTACTCTCTGAAACTCCATTCACATGACTTGGATTACTTGAAATTCCAGTGAAGATGTTTGCCATAGTTATCTCACAATACTTTCTCCCTCGTGTAATGTACTTTTTCAATCTTTTTTTTACTCTTGATTGCACTTGGTTCAGTCATGTGCCAACGCGTCTTGTTGCGACCAAAATAGATACGCCAATGCACGGATATATACATAAATCACCAGGATGCAGTCGGTGTAAATTACCCTATCGAAATGCATGTCAAATGCATTCAAATGTTTCGTCGTGCAAAATTTATTAGAAAGCTGCACGACTACATCGATATAATCAAAGTCTACATCCACCCAACCTAACCTAATCTCAACCATTACACACGTAATTAACCATTATTTTCTTTGGCGTTCACTGGCATTTCTTGCATTTCAATGCAGCAAACAAATGTAATTAGAAAGAATTGGAATAATCATTGCTTATCGTAATATACCATTCTCTTAGAGATTAAACAGCAAGATATCATTTATTTAATCGGCATGTCTTGATTTTTTGGTAACTAATAATTGATAATGGCAATAATAGATTATCAATATAAACCACGTTTAAATTAAATAATTGTTACATTGTAGCAGCAATTAATTTGTCATTCATATTTCGCTTTTAGTTGGATGAGTTCAAAGATATCAAAACATGTGTGGTACGCAGCATTGAGCAAAATAATTAAACCTATTGTTAAAACGGATGTTTAGAGTGTTTAATTTTGAACTTTATGTGGAAATTTAACAACAAAGAATTTAAAATAACCAGCGCATATTGCCAGATAGGCAACACAACAAGCATGAATCATTCATGCGCGAACTTTGAATGAAATGCGGCGATCAATCTTGAAATGAAAACAGGAAAACAATTCAATGACTTCATGAATCCAATGAGTTTTGGAATCACGATTAATATTTGAATAACAATCGATAGATGGACGACTTTGTAGAACATCTGCTACCATCTTACTTTGTACTTCAAACTAATAAACTGCACCAATTCAGCTTTCAAACAATACATGAACAAATACTGAATTCCACTTGACGTTGTTCGGGCATTGTAGTATTAATTTCGCGATGTTAAGTGTGGAAAGTCATGGTTAGAACCGCAAAATATGATTGTTTACTACCGTTAGCCAAGCACTAAGAAGAGATACGCTTGAGTTGGATTACACATGCGAATATCGCGTGCTAATCGACGACATTCGAGAAATTAACGCGAATGCTTCCAGCCTCAAAGCACTTAAATGCCATTTTCTCTTCTTAAACTGCAATTTCAATTGAAATCGTTCTCGAAACAAGCTTGCAATCGAAAGAGGAGTAATTTAGGTAGCCTATAGTTAAATCAAACACATTTAAGTTCAATGTTGCTTCAAAAAAAATCTAAACGATGCTTATTTTTTGTTATTCTACGTGTTATTCTATAATTTCTGGGTCTTTAGGAATTGTCGCAGACGATGGCGATGCACACCGCGGATTTTCTTTTGTAGGTCATGCACGGACCTTCATAACAAACTTCAGCTTAAAACTCGCGTTGCTCTTCTTGCGCTTGTCTGACTGCACAGCTTTTGTTTGCGGCGCTGAGGAATCATTTCGCGCGCAGCACGCAACAATTCCGAGTCGAAAATGTTTAAGTCAGTTTCTTGGGAATTTTGTAGACGTGACTTTCTTCACATTTTGTCGCACTTGCACTAAAACAATTTGACATCGATTCAAATTTCCAGAAACACCCACTGGAAGGTGATTTTATATTATGGAGAAAATATGGAAATATTTCTTCTGTGATAACACACGCAGTCATGGTGAAGACATTGCCTCCGAAGAAGGAGAATAGTGGCGCGCAGAATTATGCGACCTAGTTAATTTGAATACGGACGTGCTGCGCATGTATGAAAATGCCAATTAAACAAGCGAGACAAGCAGTGCTTCCATGTCTTTGCCTTTACGCTAGGTGTGTTTTGATCATTGGAAGAACATGTTAATAATGATGAATTCTAGGACGAGTGCTACTATTACGCATGTTTTGTAACAAAAGAAAAACTTATTGTGAGGTTAATTTAGTTGCCTATCTACCTCATTCCTTTCAAATCCAACAAATTATTTTGTGGGTTATCGTGACGCAAAACATGTCTATCTCAAAA
>JAODGC010000007.1:4344646-4356076 GCA_027574925.1 Ecitoglossa quadriceps | reverse complement strand
CCTATCTACCTCATTCCTTTCAAATCCAACAAATTATTTTGTGGGTTATCGTGACGCAAAACATGTCTATCTCAAAAACAATTTGGCAGTTAATCTACATTACTCCTGCTTGATTATTGTCTTCAATTGTTTGTTGTACAGAAACAAATTTAATGTACCCATTTTCGTTGCGCTGCTTTATATGTATTGAAAATTAATATCTAAAAGCTCAAATGTGAAGCACAAAAAATGCAATCTTGATTACAGATTATCTTATCGACTTGCGGTCGATTTTCCTGAAGTCTTGTAGAAAAGGAAGTTCAATTCACACCTGTCTTCTTGCTTCTGGCCGCATGTCGTAGTTGTGCCAGGTGTAGTTTCACTGGCTGCCTCTTCATAAAAGAGCCGAAATCTAACGGTAAACCGCGTGCCGCGATCTTGGCAGTGTCGACAAATGGTAGCAGCTTGGGCACCGCTACACGTCGGTGTCGTGGCGACGCATAACTGGGTCAGGTAACCAACCACCCTCACTGAAGCATCGACATGAATTCAATTCGCATTATGTGCTTGCAGACATTGTAAACAAGTAAAAAACCAATTGCAGTATTCCACAATGCAGATGATGTAGACATTGTTACTTTTCGATTTTATGTCCGAAATATTCTATGCTACATAATTACTGCTATCTAATGTTTATAATTACTTACCACAAAAGGGAATTCCTTCCGGAAGCCACTGGGCTCGTTCACATGTTCTCCGCGAGGGTCCCAGCAGTTCGAAGCCACGTTCGCAGGTGTACGTCGCAACCGTTCCGGGTCCGAGGTTTTCATCCGAAAACACCACATTCGAGTGGGCTGGTGCTCCAGGAAATCGACAGTTTTTTGTTTCACCTGTAAAGCAAACGTGCTTTAATGACAGCCCTTGCATCATAAAAGTGCACAGTGTGTGATTCCGGTGTTGTTTTTTATTGTTACGCGAGAACTTTAAATGTATGCAACACATGAACCTAGTACAATTCGTTCCCAAGAAGGTACGTTATGATCTTGAATATCATGGGAATTTATTTCATTTAATAATGATTACCTCAATGGAATTATTTCAAAATTGTTTTATTGCCGGAAACACTGTTTTTCGTAATTCTCTGGATACTTTTTGACACTTTCATTCAATTGCTCAAGTGGTAAGTAAGGCAGGCAACCAGAAATGCTTGATATCGGCATTCGACTGTTTTCTCACGGCCTGGAGCTAAGAAGTCATTCACACATTCCTTCATCAATATCCATGCATCGTGAAATTGCCACTAAAGCGTTACTTCCCTAATGCCGCTCAAAACTCAATATAAATTACTGGTAGACAATTACAACCAAAAAACTAGCCTTAATGACTATTATGCTGTGAATGAAAACAAAAAAGTGTTTAACTATTGTTCGTTCAACGCAACAAGCACAAGTTTATGCTGACAATCTATTTACAAACACTTTTTGTCGTCTCTGTCTTCTGAAATTTAACGCATTTCGTGGGCTGTTGAATTGTTACAGTTTTATTTAATGAAAGAAAGAGAATATAAAATTGTTGGATTTTTCTAGGTTATTGGAACGCCTCACGAAACCGACGGCAATTTGAAACACAGACAAGATGATTCTTGCATTTTATACGTGACTGAACTCAGGAAACCTGTGAGAAAATCATATGAATCATCAGAAACAGCAGTGAATTGATCAGTTTTGGTTTTAGTTGAATTTGCACAACTTTCTGCGCAAACTTCTACATGTTGGGATTTTACTTGAAAAAAGATTCTGTGAACTGTAACTTGGCACCATGCTAGTTGCGTTCATTGCAAGCGATGCAAATGCATATTGCACATGTTTGGAACGCTAGCCACACACATTATAATCATTCAAATGCACCGGTTAATTACTTCCTATGCATTGCAAATTTTTAATCGCGATGCCAATGGTGTTGATGTAACATATTGCATGCGATCCACCCGTACTGCACATGGGAATCAACCAAAGAGCTTTTCAGGCAGAAACAACGGTTTTAACATACGGAAATCAAGTGCAGTCAATTCAATGAAATGTGCATTAGGTGCATTATAATTGAACGCAAACAGATAACCCAGGGTTCTAAAGAAATCACACCACCTCATTGGTTTTAACTACATTCATCGGACCTACGTTTTGATTGCTACTCTGCACTACTGGTGCAGATTAAGAAGGGAACATTTGCTTAGATAATAGAGACAACTGCACAATGTGAAGATAGCCCCACGAATGATAGATTAAGCTGTTGTGAATAGGTTTAATAGGTTGCCTACTTTGTAGTATTTGAACACGCCTTGGTGCTTATTACAAGCAGAAGCAAAAAATGGCAGCAATCAATAGCTGCATTCCTCGTTGATTACATTCGCTTGTAATTTATCGAGTGCTGCAAGTTTCTAGGTCACTGCACATGCTGGCATTACGGAGAATAAAAAGAAAAAAAGCTTATGGCTTTAAAAGTTTATCTGTAGCAACAACGCGCCCTGCAGGAAGTGAGTGAACTCCAAACGCAGCAGGCCGGTGGAAACTCAGGTTAACAAAGTATGAGGCAATGTTGTAATGTTGCTCAACCCGTGTGTGGGGCATGCTAGCGTTTAAAATGTGTGTACAGATTTCAGGAGTTTAATTAACTTGTAATTACAAGAGTATGCTCAGCGGCAGATTCAACTTTCTTTGGTGCAGAATGGAATGCAGAGATCTATGTTCTATGAGTAGTGAAGCTGTAAACTGATGCTAAATTGAAAGGGAATTTAAGAGACTTTATTACATGCAGAGAAAAACGTACAAGTGTTCAAAGAAAGATGTCAGTTTGTTACACTCTTTTATCTCAAACAATGAAAAAACTTTGAAGGAATCGTTACGTCATTTTGAAGTGACTTCTAAATATGGGCAACATAACCAACATATTTCACCTCAAAATCTACTTGATGTTTCACGACTAATATGATGTTGGTGTGAAATATCCGTCCTGTTGATGACGTTTTTAATCACCTTTTATGATTTTCTTGAGTAATTAATCTACATCCCTGTGAGAGTAAAAGAAAAATAGAAATCGTTTATGTATCCCAGTGCTTAACAGTTTGAAGGAAGACACGCATGCCTGCCTCGCTTGCATGCACATCGTTGATGCCAAGTGCGAATAGGCAAGTTCACTGTCCGTTCACTACGGATTGAGTCTATTAAGACAGAGCATTGTTGATCAGCAATCCACACTTTTTCAGCCAAACAGCCAACATTGACGGCAAGTACATGCGCAACGTGCATTAACTGTTATTGCAAAAACATTGATTAACAAAACATTCATTATCATAATGAAGATGATGAAATTACCGATGTCAAAGCAGAGTATAATTGGAAGCGAATAATTAAATTATAACCTCTTCAGGAGATGATTTGAGCTTCAACTATGCTGGTTTGTGCTACTGTGCCTGTGCCCGCATTTACTACGTCACTAAAGTCATTTCTGAAGATGAAACCCAGAGTGCCGAAAGCAACCACATAGTTTTCCAACAACATACATAGTTTTCCTCATTATTCTCATCTTTTTTAATGTGTTGATTACGACCTATTGCTGCTTCCGCATGGTTCGACTGTATGACTCACTAAATATTTGCGTATTTTGTTCATACATAGGCAGAGTAACTTTCACGTTAATTTGTAACCTTCATGATTCATATGACGCCAAATTCTCCATGTTTGTAACAAACTATTGGAGGAAATTTGTTTGTTTTTTTCTTGTTGATTAAACAGTACAGAGTAAATTAGAAACTGCCAAGGAGGAAATAATTAATAATAATATGCATTACGTACTGGACTTTTCGCAATTATCATCCAGTGCAGTTTGTTAATTAAATTGCTTGCAAATAGTGTTCCTAAGATGTACTGCATTTGAGTTAAATGAAGGAAAGTAATAATTTACGGCTCAAATTAAGTTCATTTAATGAGCTCATTTATGCGGATTATTAAATATTTCCTATTAATTTGGATTTAACTTGTTTTCTGACTCTTGGCTATTTATTATTATTCATCCACTTTTAAGTTCCTGCTTGATGATTTCTCTGCCTTATTTTCTCGGCACACACAGCCAACAACTTAAATTGATATGAAGCGCAACAAATGCGAGTAAGAAGACAATAAGTAGAGCACGATTGCTCGAATGCATCGTGACTCTCTTTTTATGCAAAATTCTATAGGTTTGTACTTATTTATGGATTGTTTATAAAATGTTGACAGCATTACACTTAGTTTATATATTAATTATTAAATTTCCAGGAATTAATTAGAAGTTAAATAACAATCAAGGTCATTACTGGGAGAATTTCTCACGCATCTTTTTACTCTTCACACTTTTAAGTAATAAACACTTTAGCAATGTCTTAAAGTGATTCCAAGTTGAAAAATCAAGGTTTAATGGTTCATTATTTGAGTAGATTGTGGTTTCTTTCAAGTGGTACGAATTTTATTGCTTTCTCTCTATATTGTTGTAAATGTAAAATGGTTAATTGTGGCTAATCGATGGTTTCATGATCGATAAAAGCAAGTAAACAACGGAACTAGCGTGCTTCTTACGGGCCAGTATTGCTTCGAAGTAATTATTAAGGAAATCAACGTGGATACCACAATGGTATCTGTTTGATTAAGGATTATAATTGGGCGCATTAGGTTGTGATAATTGCAGCACATCTTGAGTTGATTTCTTAGTGTTCCATTAATTTTCAGAAAATTTTTGGTTCATCTCAATAATACAGTTTATACTTTATGTTAAATATGCCACATGTTTGTTTATTTGTTTTAGGATATATGCAATTTATTGTGGTGGGACTACAAACTTAGAAGCTGGACGTTACTAACAAATATGACCGGCGCCTCCACAATTTTTCCAAATCACCAAAAACAGATTGGAATTTTAAATTATGAAATCAGTTAACTTACCTTGTGCCAATTTGATAATTCCAAATACACTATACACAATTAGACAAGTCAATAGTGTACACTTTTTAAACAACCACATCTCGCATAAATATCAATCAGTGTCTTGTTACAAGTGAATCTTAATTCTATTCAAGTATTCTGCATTTGAATGCTTAAGTTAACTTGGTTGACTATGCAATTGCGAGTGAGGTAAATCGTCCAAATATTGCACGTTTCCTCCACCAACGCATGCCGCCAACTCTTCGCAAGAAAACAACTTCTTCGCTCGCGATGGCGCGACCAACTGACGAAGCCGGCGGCGCGAGCGACTGCTGATGACTCGACGGTTGTTCCCTGGTCGCAATCAGGCCACCTGAAGACACGCACACATCAGGTAGTGTGGAGTACGAAACGGAAGCGAAACACCGTTCGATGGCGATGTGTTGCTTTCTCCTTCCTTCGGTGTGCCTGGTGCTGCCTCGGTTCAAATTTCTTAGACGCACCGCCGAAGGATGGTGTGGTCCAACGACGGATCCCCACTTGGAGAGGCAGATTGAGAAAGCGTTTCACTTCTTCGGCGGTGGTGGGTAGCACATCGTCAGGATGCGAGCAGGATATGGAAGGCAATTCAAGCACGGATTCTTCAACGGAATTACGAGAACGTCATCGCGGAATCTGCGAGAATGCTTACCAAATCCGAACTCTGATGACGCGTGGAAATAGAAACCTGTAGTGGGACTTAATATGGTGAGAACAATTTGCGAAGAATTTTAAAATGAAATCAACAAAAAGCTAGAGTAGGCATTTTGACTAACAAAAGACGGCAATTTTTTAAGCAGAGATGACTCAACTTGTAGAAATTACAAACACCGTACTATCTTTTAAAATCCGCAGTTAAACCAGTAAAAAACAAGTTGTAAGACAGTATAAAGTAATGAATTACAAATTTGAACAAGATCAAGATGATTATAACAAATTGCACTTATGCAACTTATCATACACGTAATTGACGTTTCCGGTTATTGTCTTTAATAAATACAGAGAAGAAGAAGATACCAACGAATTACAATTTCTTGCAAGTTTATCAACTCTTCTCTTAATTACTTTACATCATATCTTAAACATTTAATTCTTACATCTCGTAATTTTAGGGATTTTAATTAATCCACTACTAATTGTTTAATTAATAAACTCAGAAGGATACAATTGCTAAATCTGTTATAACCAAGTCTGTAGTGTTGTAAACGTTGTAAAATAAGTCGTGCATTACTCCTGCCGCAAGCAAACACTATGCCATATTACAACTATTATAATAATAACAATATATTATAGCCTCCACCAAAGGATGTCTTGATTTGCAACGTCCGAGAGGAAGTATGATTGCATGATGGTCTTAAATGTTGGAAATATTGTTAAACCTAACTATATTTAGGTTTTGAGGTAAGTTTTACAATATAATCATATATACACATATATAAACAGTTAAAAGCATTAGGAGAACTTAAAACAAGTTTTGGATTTTTGCAATGTTTACAAGTTTCTTCTGTTTTTGGCTTGTAAGTATAGCTTGGGACCTTGTAACGTGGTGGTTTTAATGTACCCTTCCATATTGTGCTTTCTCAAGTTGTACATTAAGGTCACCCGTATACAAGCCCATCATAAATCTGGTTTAGTGACCTATATCTTGGTAATTTTCTCTTAGGCACACGCGTAGAATCTTCTGGAATTTCAATTACTTTCCAAAAATTCCTTTCGAATTATATCCAGGCTCATCCATGGCTTCTTTTAAGAGTACACCAGCAACTATTTCTAGCTGAAACTTTTTGTGTTGTGTCTTTCTTTGCTTGCACCAATTTCCTCACCAGAGTGATTAAAATGATGATAGTGATAGTAAGGCATGTAACCTGTACTTGTTTTCCAATAAATCACTCCAACTCACTTTAACTTACTCCACACCCAAGATCTCACAACCAACAAATTCTTGATATACGAGGCAGTTTGCTTACAAACCCAATGCCCTGCTACCTTCATGCTCAAAACAACCGAAAGCACCAAAAGCTTCGTCAGTTCGGTCCAATCCTCAAGCACCTTGACCTCGACAGTGGAATGCGATGTCTCTATAAGCCCACTTGCACGATGTGTTCACCTGCGCCGAGCTGTTGTTGGCCCATCCGAACGGAACCTCAGGTTGATATGCTACGCTACTAGTTTGTTATTTATGGACTTATGACCAATCTAAATAAACACAATAACCAATTAGTAATTGCCTTCGACATGTTTGTTTTGGAGGTTATTAGTTAGTTAGGCAATGGTATTAACAGCATTGTTTACTCCTACAATTTAAGGAATATTATTTGATGTGTTCAACATTTGGAGTGTGTTAAGTAGTTGTAACATTGAAGAATTTATTATCTAATATCCTATATTTATTGTAGAGAGGAAGTAGACTTACGAAATTCAACTTGTAGGATGTTGATAGGAGTTTTATGATGGTTATCCTAAGTTTTGCTTGGTTACATGCAGAATTTTACGCTGTAATTAAAAATGTGAAGGTTATACAAAAAGAGAAGCATATATTTATTAAAAATATGCTTTATTTTTCTTTGATATCATAGAAAACTCAATTTTTATGTGAAGCATCATTTTATTTCAATTATTTTGAGGAATTCTTCTTCTTCATTGTTTTATTTCTAAGCCTCCGGGGTATTTACCTCATAACATCTGCATCATAAAGGTAATAAAAATTTACAATATCCTAGCAATCATTCTCTTAAATTCCAAGGAACCCACTTTATGTATTAACCTGTTTATCCTTCAAATCCATCAGTAACTTTACAACTTTGTCACATATTCCAACATACAATTTATATATCACATGTCTATAATCTCTGATTGATGATAGAAAAATAAAACGCCGTAACTGTTCCAACAATTTTTTGAGGTAATCGACTGCATATAAGAATCACGCATTGAACATCAGATCAACAGTATTGCAATTCTCGTAGTGACCCGCGTGTACCTGACACAAATCATCATCGAACCCAGATGTCATTCGGTCAAATTGCCCGAATTATTTCATAAATACTTGCGTCACTTTTTGGGCACAACAGTTAGTCTTGATCGTTTAGTGTGCTTAGTGTACTTAGTTGTTTAGTAGGACATATAAGTAAGGTGGGTATGGTTAAATAAATATGGTCAAGCAAATGACCCAATTTATCAAGGAAGCGTTTTATTAGAATTTATTGGGACGTTGTAAGACAAGCTAGAGAAAAGTAGAGAAAATGTTTGTAATTATTATGAATGCAATTAGCATGAAATTGTTTCCTTGCGTGTAAGGGTTTCGAAAGTTTTTCGTCGGAAAGCTGGAAATAAGAAACGCAATGGGCAATCACCAAGTCAACTTGCTATTACGCAAAGTAGAAGCAGATGATTGTTGGTGATAAATGTTTATTGCGAGCTGTGTATTTGTTATGATGATTTACAATGTTAAATTCAGCTTCCGTAAAATGTAAATGGAGAATAGGAAAATGTAGCAATGCAAATAGTGAAATTACCGACTCGTAGTCGTAGAATACAAAATAAAAAAGTTGGTCCTTAACCACAAATTACGCAATTTATCAACAAGAGAAAAGAATTGTAGTAAATGAACAAACTAGAAATATGTCCCAGTAACAAAAACGGAATCTTTGCATTTAGAAAAATATCGCTTATTTCCTAATATCTTTCAATTTATCCAACATTCCGCAATAAACCAATATTCTACATTTTCCCTAATTTGACCTTCCAAGAAACCTTTCAGCACCCTGCCATCAATCAATATCCTCGGGGACCTACACGTTCCAAACCCAATAAACCTCGATCTCCCTCAATAAAATCTCAAGCAACCGTTATGCACCTCGTCATGAACCAATACTTGCACGTCCTTAGCTTGACCTCTCGGGAAATCCAACGCAACCTTCCTCTTCCATCAATCATAGCGTCCGAAATCCCGCCAAGGGCCTTACAAAGGCTTTAAATATGCGGGAAAGGGAATGAGAGAAGGCAATCATCCACCGACAGTCAAAGCCAGACATTCACCACCGGCAGTCAGTAGTAGAGAGTCAGAGCGAGTCATCTACAGCCAGTTACAGCGAGTCAATTGTGAAGATCCACCAGAGTCAGCATTGGAGAAGACGCCATCAATCCATCGTCATTGCCAACACACGATTGTTCGCCATTAGAAGTCACCCAGTCACAACAACATGCATAACCTTCCACAATGTAATTACAGATATAAGGAAGTTTCCAATCTTGATCGATTAGCAAATGAAAAAAAATGTATGCACTTCATGGTACACGTAAAGTCCGTTTATGTTTTAACACTTTAACGTTTTAATCAGCTTCCACATTGGCAGAATTTGCATTGTTTATTATGCTGGAGGCACGAAACTGCATTCTACAAATTGAAAATGCATCACGTCGAAGCAAGAACGTGACTATAGAAAAGCGAAAACGATTATCAACCAACAATCATTGCATTGCTTTCATTTGAATCATGTATAATGCGCAACATGTGATAACTAATTCACGCCAATTTCCTTCCGGACTGCAAGCAATCAATTCCTAGTAATTTGCATTTACTTGCACACAAACCACCAACTTACCAAATAAAATTACCTAGTAGCACTTACATCATCATATTTCTGGCTTGAGACAACTTCTTGTTGCAAGAAGTGTACTTGCTGGACCGTCACTTTGTGTCCTCGTTGAGCACTCACGTTTGAAGAGGAACATTCTTCGGAATACACCAAATTGACTGTTCTTAATTGTCAACAGTACAATAATTGAAATTTCTTCAATCAGAATTAATATGCATCATGCTTTTAAGACAAAATTCAAATATAATTATGATCAAGAAAGTGCGCTGGAATAAATATAAATTGAGCATGTAATGTTTAGAAAAATGAAACGATTAAGTTTTCTTTGAGTACACGATATTTTAATTGTGCTTTGCTTTTGAATAATTCATATCTATATCCGAATAGAAATTATTGTTATTTGCATATAAATGTGATTTACATGTTATTTTCGTGAAAATTCTGTGGCTCATTAGTGTATTACGTACATTTTATTGAATAATATTGCATTAGCATTTTTTTGTATTCCAAATTATGTGGAATAATGGTACACGTATAGAATTTAAGAGCAAAATAATGATTTAAGACAAAAAAAAATGAGTGACATAAGACTTATTACTATCAACGTCTAGAAAATGAGCACAGTATGGTAACAATGTTCAAATATAATTTGGAATGGGAGATTTTCTAATTCGTGTAAAGCTTCAACATTTTATTTCAAACCTACTGATTATACCACAAAAGATTCAGAATAGTCCTGATTGAAATTGATGTTTGTAAAATTTATTAGTTACCAAGCCAAGTGAAAACAGTTTCAATTTCAAGTTGACAGACAAAATAAAGATGTCTTTATTTAATAAATCCTTAGATCGTATATATTGTTCATACATAATTTTTATTGAAAATTGAAGTAAGGAAATGCCACTGAATTTAAATCAACTGTACAAGAAGAGAGTTGCAATCTCACTCAAATTTTCCCACAATTTCGTTAAAATTAGCTCCTAGTGAATGATAGACTAATGATAATTAGTCATAACCTAACCTGCTGTTTACTTCAGCATTTGTATTCCAACGCAAAAACATTTGGCCTTTCCAGATTCCTTTCCGTCTCTATTTCCGTAACTTCTAATTACAAATTGCATTCTTATGTTAATTTTGTAATCTCGATTATGACAAGCACAAAGCACAGAGTTGTATGATTTATGCCATTGTATGACTTAAAACATTCATTTCCTTGAAGTAAAATTTCTTTTTTTTTTTTTTGAATTCGGTGAATGTATGAATGCTGGTATTGTATTGAACGTATTGGAATGTCATACATATTGTTTGTTAACAATCTATTATTGTCCGGAATAATTTGGACTATCTGTAAGAAATTGTCACAATAAGTCAACGGCACGCGCCAAGTAGTCGCCAACAATCCCGAAAATTTGTGTCAAAAAACAGTGCTTCTTGTTTCGCGTTGTTTGACGAGCTAACTTCAAGCTTGGCAGACTAGGCAAATCTGTAAGTAGTTGAACTCTTTGGCGACAACATTGAACTAGACGTTTTGGCAGATTATTTCGAGCAGCATGTGACGTCATTCCTTTTGGTTCGCAATCAGTGCTTAAAATGTGTCCGCTTTTATTGCCTCAAATATTATTCCAGCCGAGAAAGAATATAGTAAAACAAGCTGGCCAAAATGAAAAACTTACGGGAACAACTTAAATACATCCAGACTTTAACAAAATGTATTTGGTTTTTTAAATTTACTTATTTATTTCAAATTACAAATGCATATTACTTGTTTCGGATTGGTTCGGGAATTGCGCGAGGTCACGCGATTATTCGCGACCTGCACGTTTGCGACGCGAGCGCCACGAAGACGCCGAGGTCTAATGGCT
>JAODGC010000007.1:4268662-4344546 GCA_027574925.1 Ecitoglossa quadriceps | reverse complement strand
TGCGCGAGGTCACGCGATTATTCGCGACCTGCACGTTTGCGACGCGAGCGCCACGAAGACGCCGAGGTCTAATGGCTGCGAATCCTGGAAACTGTATGACAGTCGACACTCAGCCACCGAACAAACATCTATCGCAAGTTATTCTCCTCAAAATGAATTCCATATTGTATCATATACTATTAGTACCACTATCAGCTGCCTTAATAACCATCGCGTATTACAAAGTTATAACTAATAGAAGCACTAATAGGCAAGCTACAGCACATCTCGCAAATGCAAAGCAACTTCAATTAACAATGACAACATAATCTAACCTAAAAAATCAATTCATACAACTTCCACCCTAATACAACATCTTACAACGACTGAGTCTATATATCTCAAAGCTTTACCATCATTACCTGAGGAAAAACCACGATGTTTCAAATATATTTTACTTCAATTACTTCTATTTTCTTTTTATTCTGGCGATTTAAGGTTTAAGTCATTTAATAGAAAATAAAACGCAACTAATTTGATGATTTTGAGCAGAATTTGATTATATATTGGTGGAATCTTTCAATCTTTAATATGAAAAACAACAGGTAGTCCCTTGGAATGCAAAATGATACTACCTTCCTAGTAAGTATTAAATTTCTACAATTAAAAATCCATTGCGACCTCTGGCACACTTTGATAACAATCCGCAAATGCACAAAACGTGATCAATTAAAGCAGAAATTCGTCATAATGAATGCACCATCATCGTTTATGCTTTTCTTCACACACGCCAATAAAGATTCACCAAATGTTGAGATTCAGTTTACATCAAAACACAAGAAGAAGCATAAAAACAATAAGATCCCAAGAAATTTCAGAGAAACCAAAGATACTAAACAAGGACATAATAGATTCAAAACAAATCATGATTGTAGTGATTGTAATTTCTTATTTCATTGTCAGCAAAATGTATTGTTGTAAAGTAAATGTGGCTTACAAAATGAGCAATATTTGGTCGGTCCACTTCAGACAATTGATTCGAATTTCCTAATTACTGGATTCAATATTTCCGCTTGCTTGCTACGTGTTTCTATTTAATTTTGAATACTTGAAATTAAGTGTAAATAAATCTATATCGTATTTAGTTTAGTTCTACTAATTCAGTCTGCAGGTGAAAGTTTCTTCTGCTTCACGGAAAGAAACTCATTTTTACTCTCACAGAACTGCTGGAAAACGTCACAGTATTGATCATCGATGTTAGGTAGAAAACATTTCAAAACTACCGGAAGTGCAACAATTACATCACTTTGAGTGACTGCCTCGTCCTATACTTGTATAATCGCAGAAATGAATAAGCTGTAAGTGGATACATTATGTAAATACAATGAAATCACACACACATTGAGCGAAACGAAAGTTTATTAATCTTGAAATATTTTATCGATTTTTTGTGTTTTTGGGAAACTTCCAAATTATATTGACCATTCATTTCAATCATTCATTGTTTGAATTTCGACCAATTTATTTAGAAACGAGAGCAAATTACTTATACACTATGATAAGCAGCACGTTTGTTTTCAACTAAGGAAATTGGTAATAATGTCATATAATTTTGGGTGAATGTGACAGACAAAATTAAATGTCAATCGAAGACAATAAACGGATATTTTATGAGTCAAAGGGTAATCCTCTTTTACGGTACATAATTCTAGTTTAAATGATAATTTAGGAAAAGTTAGTGTGTCCGTGTTGCAACTAAGCAAATTTAAGCATGAAGAGATTGTCTGTTGATATTAATATTACAGACACAATCAAAACAAAATGATTCACTTAAGGATGAATTCAATCCCCGAAAATGTAAGTAAATCTCATTAATTTTGCTTTACTGAAATGCCTGAGTGGCATGTATTTTCAGTTGAATTATTTGTTGATGCCATGCATAATTTAGGCAACTTAGTGCACTAAATTTCAAGCTTTAGTCTAAATGGCGGAAAGCCATTCCATTCAAATCAAATATATCACCAATTACTTTCATATATATTTGTACCAGTTCATAACATTCCTATAGTCCTAGATTGAGTTTCAATGTAATATATCTAATAAATTAAATTTAAAATAAAAAGTTTCTAACAAACGGATTCAAAGGTACTCAAATTTTTCGGTACTCTTCGGCCATCAGCGCTTGTCGCGCAGACTCGTGCAGACCGAACTTTGCCGCGATTGTGAAAGAATCACGGACTCCGCCATATTTCCAATTCCCATGCAGTGAAAGTGTCAATGAAATGTTGAATCAAACGTAAAATGCGAATTTGTTAAAATCCTTATCGAAAATAAACAGCGCAAACAATGATGCCCCAGGAGGTCGATGTAAACTGCGACGGCGACTCGTCGTCCAACGACGAGGGCGATAACAATAAGGTAAGTGTGCCGTGTGCGGATTGTGGACGCGCGTTCTCAACAGCTAAAAATAACTAACGCGCCAGCGGCCCAACTCCGATGAGCTTCGCGCCCGATTCAGGATGCACCGGAAAGGATTTCCTCCTAATTTGTCATCCACGGCAAACATGCAATTGCTGAATAGGTGGTATTGCGGCTTGTTTATTTGCATTAAATGTGGTGGCTAGTAACGCGCGCATTAACCTTGAATACCCGTCTGGATCGCGTTTCGGCGCGGCCTCCTCTTTCGTCCTCACACGCATCTTTAGGAAGTAACTTTCCCAGGCTGTAAACAGTGTTGTTTACACGTTATTTCTTTGCAGTCGTTTGTTAAGAAAGTCAAGAATCATGTAACTGGTTTCCTACCAACAAAACTCAGCAACTGGTTGGGCGGCAAAAATCGACAGAGGGATGAAGAGGACAGCTATGAGCTGCAGCCGCCTCCAAAGCGAGTGAAGAGGCACAGCGAAAACTTTGGCAGGACGAGCTATGCGTGTAATAACTCCTTCAGACCAGAGTTTAGAGAACCAGTGGCAGGCCCTTCAGTTTCCACTCGTAAGCTGGTTTTGCCTGGTTCAAGTTTTAATCAAAATCAAGCAGTGCAAACAAATGGTGTGGATTCAGATAGTGGTGAATCAACTAGTGGTTACTCATCTATGCCCAGGATTGGCAGTAAAGAACATGTTTCAGATTTATCTAGACAGAATGTGCAGCAAAATTGTGTCAACAATTCTGTTGGTAATAAAAGTATTTTCAATACATGTAAGTAGTACAATGCACTTTTCAGATGTACAGATAATAACAAATTGTGTATTCCAGCAATTCCTATGGAACGGACTTTGTTTGGAGAACGCCTGTCGGAACCAAAGAAGCAGAACACCTCTTTGAGTTCTAGGCGGCCATCTTTCAATTCCTCTGCATTTGGTGCGCCAAATTTCCTGGACAGGACTCTTACAACTCGACGCATCATTGACTCACCTTTCTACCACGGCAGAATTGCATACGGTGGAGCTTCAGCTTACAATCGAAGTTTAATCGCGTCTTCACCCGAAGCCGCGTCTCCTCGACCCTCAGTTAAACCGATCCAGGTAAATGATAACCAGAATGCAGCGTTGAGTAAAACAGCCCAGCGTATTTTGTATACCCTGGAGAATTACACGTCTCCAGCTCAAGATGTGCGACGTATTCCTAGAGATCAACGTCGAACAAAACCATGCAGCCTTCTAGGGCAATTTCAATCAGCAAATCCCTATACTATGCGAGAATATCTGCGGCAGCCTTCAAATAGAGAGTTGCAAGTACCATCAACTTCTGATCTACTGAGAATGAAGCTGAGAGATAAAATGAATGATTCTACAATGCAATTAAGGGAAATTGCTAAGTCCTCGAATTTAACTGTAAATGACGAGTACTCACTGGGGAACCGGGAGGAAAGCGAGCCAAGTACAAAGAGTACAAACAAAATCAAAACAAAGGTTTCATCTGTGCGGCAAAAGACAAACCTTGTTGATGATGCTATTCCTGAGGTAAATCTTCCTGACGTTCAGCTCCCAATATCGACACTTCCGACCTTTAATTTCTCGATGCCGTTCAGCAAACCGAAAGAAATTGCATCCGTCCCAGAGAAAAACGACGCGATGAGTTCTTTCAAATCAACTGATAAATCTGATACAACTCAACCAATTGCTAGTATTGCCTCAGCCATCACGGCAAATCCTGTGGCAACTGCACCCATCAATTTCAAAAGTCCTGATCTTAAGGCCACAGCGATCTTAAGTCCTGTGAGTAAAATATCAACTCCTCCAAAGTTACAGTCTGCTCTGGAAGAAACTAAAAAATTGGTGCAAGTCACGTCAACTGAATTCAAATTCTCCAGCCCTTTAATAATCGCAGAGAATAAATTCAATACACTTAAATCTATCAATGACTACAAATTCAGTAATCCTCTGGTCAAAAAAGTTCTAAATGGTTTGCCTCCAATTAGCAAGGTGACTTTTCTGTCTGTAACATCACTACCTAAAAAGGGATTTGGAGATGCATTTAAGAAAAGTGATGACAAGTGGGAGTGCTCTGAGTGTATGGTGAAGAATGTTTCATCAACTACTGCTTGCATTTGCTGTACAAATCCCAAAGCTGCAGCAAAACCTGCAGTGAATGGCCCATCAAAAACAATTCCAGCAGTTTCCGCCTTCAATGTGTCCACAGCCAGTTCCTGGGGAGATAAATTTAAGACAGCAAAAGGCAGTTGGACATGTGCTGAGTGTATGATTACCAATGATGTTTCAAAGGAAAATTGTGTAGCTTGTGAAACTCCTAAATCTGGTGCGACAGCAGCTCCGCAAGTAACTGCTTCTTCAATGTTGAACTTTGGAAAGAAGGCTGATGAGTGGCAGTGTCCCAGTTGTATGGTCAACAATGCAAATGCAAAGGAGAAGTGTATTTGTTGTGAAACATTCAAACCTGGTGCCAAACCAGCCACAACGTCCACATTTAATTTATCATCGTTTGCCACGACAAAGTCTGATACATGGGAATGCTCAGTATGTATGATTCGTAATAAGTTGGAGAAGGCAAAGTGTGAGGCTTGTGAGAATCCTAGACCTGCAAAGGTTGCACCTCCTAAGGAAATGGACGGTTTTATGAAGGACAACGAGTGGGAGTGTTCCAGCTGCATGGTACGTAATCCCAGCAGCAAAGGGAAATGTGTTTGCTGCGAAGCGCCTAAGCCAGGCAGCAAACCAGTGCCAACTGCTCAAGTAAAAGAAGTTCCTAAGTTTAGTTTTGGCATTGAGAATGGTCTTATCAATGGACAAGGCTTTATGTTTGGCATTCCAGCTGGAAAGAATGTCAAGACGGATGAGAAGAAGGTTGATTTTGCTGCGGTTGTAGAGAAATCCAAAAGTGAAGCTCCAAGCACGCAGTTTACGTTCGGAATCAAGTCTCTCAATGGTGCCAAAACGACTCTGCCAACTGTCACTGCTTCGGTAGCAGAAGTGGCAGCAGTGAAGCCAAATGTCCCGGCCACACCTGCGTTTACATTTGGTGCGCCAGCGGCAACAGGTAACAAGCATTCAGCATCCGGTGATGAATCAGATGCCGCAAAGTCCTCCAGGAAAGACAGCACGTTGCCGGTTAATCCAGTCAATGGAAGTTTAAACAAAGCCGATGTAACAAAGGTAGAACCACCGAAGTTTGCTTTCGGTGTGATAAATAACGCACCTTTGTCAGCGTCTAGCACGGCGTCAACTTTATTTGGTGGAAGCGCTCTTCCCAAACCTGCAGCTTTGGGTCTTGCAGCAACTTCTGCTCCCACTTTTGACAGTAACACAACGACATCAACTCCGAGTTTTTCGTTTAATGCGGCTACAACAGCATTCAACGCTCGAAGGAATGATTTGGTGTCGCCCCCAGCGCCTGAAAAACCAGCAGCGCCTGTTTTTAAATTTGGTGGAAACGCAGCTGCACCTACAGCAACTCCATCATTATTGGGTGTTGGAAGTAACGCGACTAATGGACCTACACCAACGCCGTCTTTCAACTTTTCAGCAATACCCGCAAAGTCCGTTAATCCTGAAGGTTCTACCCCAAGTCCAGCGTTCAAATTTGGGGCCACCGATAACAAACCAGCATTTGGTAGTGCGGCAGCTACAGCAGCATCTACTTTCGGCAGTGGTAGCAACTCCACAAGTATGTTTCGTGCATCTAGTGCTACGAATAATGCCTTTGGCATTGCGAATCATAACACAACACCTGCTGCACCAGCACCTACTTTTAGAAATAGTTCTGCCCTGACGTTTGGTAGCAGCAATACTTCAGCGCCGTTGGCATTTGGTGCCGCGAAGATTGATCCACCTACATTTGGAGCTCCATCTTTACCGCCAATATTTGGAGGAAGCACTGCAGCAGCGCCTACTTTTGGCAAACCAACCACAAATGGGCTTGGTTTTGGTGCAACAAATAATTCGGCAAGCGAAGTGAAACCAGCATTTAATTTTGGTTCTTCCGCAACGATTCCACCAACAGCGGGGACTTTCAGCTTTGGGTCTACAGCGGTAAATAAATAGCTGCAAAGCGAAGATGATTAGCTTATGTGTTGATTTTTAGGGTGCACAAAGCACGAACGGCACATTCAGCTTTGGAGGAAACAGCGCTGCTCCGACGATGAATGGCACAGCATCTCCTGCGTTCAACTTTACGGCAGCCACACCGTCGGCCTCATCATTTAGGTATAAGATAGTTTGAAATTGGGAATGTTGCATATATTATTTAATGTGTCGTTCGTTTATATTTAGCGTACCACCAACTGATTCAAGACCAGCACAAAATAGAGTAATACGGAGAGCAGTTAGGCGAACACAACGATAGTAGGTGTGTTAACCGGTGTGCACAACTTTTTTAAATGATGTAAGTGAACGAACAGATTGTGTGCGTGGACTCCGCGATGACAGTACAGTAATCTCAACATCTCTGGCCACTGTTTACGACAATGCCTCTTTTTTCCAAAGAGTCGAATCTTAATGAGGACGGGAGCAATTGATGGATAGAACGAGCCAATCAACGAGTTTGATTATGTTACCTAGGTTATACTTGTAGTTTAATTGCGGATGTCTGGATGTGTGCGGAATTTGCGTTCAACACACCGGCGCCGGGCGGTTGTAAACATTTGCGAGGTGCGCGCCATCCGTAAAATCAATTTCGATCCAAGTTGTAATATAATGTTGACTCTTTAGAATTTATATATTGTACACAAGCACATATCGGTGGATGTCGTCAGGGCAGCCTGAGAAATGTTTACAACTCAGCGGCGGCTGCGGCGACGGAGAAAGGTCTTCGCGTTGCGAACGGTTCGTATGTTGTCACTAGTTACGATTGGGTATCCCGCAATGCGTAATGTAAGCTGGCGCATGGGTGGATTTATAATTAATGAAATTACATATAATTTAGTCGTAACGGTACTGCTAAGTAAACTGGTCTGATCCATAGAATGTAGAATTTTATATTAACAAGAGGAAAACGCAGCACGGACAAATCGTCTTGTTCGTGATGTGCATGATGAAGGCATCACGCGGCGCTTCATCACTGATTTATACTAATTAAGAGTGTTAATATTGCAATATTAATACTGGTGCGATGTTAATGCTTCGTTGATGGCGCATTCGGAATTAATATTATGATCGCCGTCATTGGCTTCTGTACTGTGATATTCTTATGGGTCAGGCCCTCGTTGGATGAAGTAATTTCTAAAATTGGAAACAAAAAAAAAACAAGTACACTCGTAACAAACGTTGATTAATACAAATACGAAGGATATTTCCGACTGGTACTCGCTTAACAGGCAAAACAGACTGAGACATATTACTGTTGGAACTCAAACATTTTTGTATGCGAATTTGCACAATAATAGTCATGTATCCATAGCATTACGAAAGTGGGGCATCTTTTATATTATTTGTATAACATGGGCTACTAACTCAAATACAAAACACGGGACAACAAACAAATGTTTTGTCTGTTTGTGATTCCAGTTACATTATTTTAACTTAACTATTCTATACGAATAATTAATTACTTCAATATATACATGTAGGTGTATATAAGATAAGGTGTAAAGTAGACTCACTCCTTTGTATATTTTCAGTAGTGGCTAAGGCATAACTTGCAGCAAAAGGGGCGCCATATTTATTCGAATGCCGAATTTCTGCGGCGACAAGTGGTGGAGAGTTGAGCAGAGTTGGTGGAGAATTCGTCCATTGGAGTAAATATGGCCGTTATTGATAAATCAAACGCAAACCACAAACTGTTCTGTACATACTTTTTTATAAGTGGAATGGATTTTAAACATGGGATGAAACTGAATGTGATAGTAGCCGAAAATGCATTATTTAAATTGTTCAGTACTATCATATCGAGATTCACACCGTTACAACAAAAAGGAGTTAGACTGCTTATTATGTACATATAAACTTATATTTTCAATTAATTATTAAGAATCCCATCATTGGCTGTAAATGTTCCGCAACACAATAAGCAATTTGTCACTAAATTATTGTTCCGAATGTTGGGGAACCTTCAGCAGAGGTGTGCCTTTATTTTTTAATTCTATTTACCATCATTCTTTTCTAACTAACATTTAGAGTCTGGATCTGGCGACTTTTGGCCTAGTCTCGGAGGATTAACTTATTTTCTAGTTCTATTTCGTGTTGGCTAACAAACAGTACTTTTGAGCACAAAGTAATTCGTTCATTCGCAAATTGCATGGATGAAAACAATTTCGGTGATGTATAGTGCTTTCTGTTACAAAAAATTTGTTTGTTCTTTGATTAAGTTAATAAAGTATACATAATAGTAAACAAATGCATGGTGTCGATGTGCAATCGAATGAGATCAGAGTCGAAATGTCGCAAATATTGTCCGCGGATGTCCAAATCTTGGGTCTTGGGAGGGTGTGGTTAAATAAAGACGAATCGTGAATGAATTAGAAATTAGTATTATACGTTTGTAGATCAAGTTACAAGATTTTTGCGTGAACCTCTTGCCTCCCAACTTGCTTGAATTACTTCAGAGATTAACATGAATAAGCTGATACGAACGAACGTAAGTTTGGTAGATTGATGGATATTATAAAATATATTTACATATTACAGCGAAAACGAAAATGTACATCTAGGAAGTAATGAGACAGAAATTAATTAAACTATATGTCTAGAGGGATTATTAATTTGATTCACTAAGTCTAAAACATAAAACCATCATACAAATACAAAGTCACATAGTTTTCATCAATCAATAATTCTACCTAACGTAGTCTTTAGTTACCAACTATTTATATGATTCCTTTAGCTTTTTTTAATAATAAAATGAAATGCTTGACGGGGTCCCTGGGTCCGCGAACCCAACCCTGGCGTCGAACGCCTTCAAATTACTTGCATTGGAGACATAAAGAACTTCTGTTACTATTTTATTTTATGATGCGCGACGAACTGTCGGTCTTCACATTGAAAGGAGAGACCAACCCGACCACGGAATCTTATTTATCGCCTAAGCCACACTGAGTGCCTATGTAGGAATTAAGATAAATTGTACCTAACGTTTCCCCCCCATAACCGAACTGCTCACCAGTGAAACGCAAACTAATTGTAACGCAATCCCCCGATGCGATCGCCTCGCAGCATGAAACTATGTACGCAAATTGTGCAAATCGCGTGATTACTTGCAAAATAGTGCACTGAGCTGGCGCGCGCTCCACTCGCTTGGAGTACTACATTGCCGTGTAGTATAAATAAATACAACCAAGTAATTTGTCACTTACATAAATAATAATTAAAACATTCTTTAGAGGGATAGAAGTAACACTAATTTTGCACACTAAGAGTCATCTGACATGAAGGAATTTTGAGACTTCATTTCTTCGAACATTTTTATCTGTTGGCGTAGAAACAAAACCCTGCAACAAGCAATGAATAAATAAGCATCACGCCGCATAATTATGACACAGACGGGAATTATTACGAAATCTACCTTTGCTCTTGAAGTGTAGCTTGTATCTCTGTAAGTCTCACAATAGACCTGGCCGATTTCAGTTCTGCCGATACTTTGGAACATTGTATGCTGCCCATAATATGCCCTTCCTCACTCAGTTTCTGAGCCTAGACACAAGGGTAAATATTACCATGACATCCAATATGTGGCTGTTAATCAATAGCTTACTTGTTTCTCTAATATTTCTGCAGGCCACCCGCGGACATGATTAACCAAGTCATCCCTGACGTGATTAGCTAATGAAGGAGTAATCGTAGGGCCTTGGGGTCGTAGCGCTTGCAGAGAACTGGAGACGCCTTGTAGGGTCGACAATCCGCCGCCGTTGGGGGGACTGTTAGTAGGTACCGGAACTACACCAACAAAAATGTTAACTATACCTAACCATTCAAAATCACATTCACTAATTGTAACCTTTATTGCATTCCGGCGCTTCCGAATGTGTCGGTGTCGGTGGCCCTTCGCCAGATGCTCCCGTATGATTAGTGTCAACACTGAGCTGACCTAAACTATCACTTAAAATTCTAGAAGATAAACTTTTAACGTCGCCGCTAATGCCATCGTGAGGAGGGCCTGGCGCGTTGCTAGTAATAACGCTTGATGGCGGCGGCACCATTGACGGAGTGCTCTGCGGATTCGCCAGAGGCGACGACTCTGTGCGGTTTGTTGTAGGTGTTGTGGGCAGGTGCTGCGGGTGTGATATCAGACGAGGCAGCGCATTTGCGAGCAGGACAGGCCCGTGTGAGTTCTGCTCCGACGGCGGGTGACCTGGATATGACACCTCCGACGTTGGTGTACTATCACCAGGGGAAATGTCCATGTCTTGAGCGGCATTCTCGTCCGAGTGTTTTCGTGAGCTCCGCGGCTCCTTGTGGTCCCCATCGTCCCGCGAGTTCCAGTGCTGGCTGCCTGTCGCGCCGTCTCGCAACACGTCTTTGCTGCTGCCACTGCTGTTACTACTTCTCGAGTTGGAATGTTTATCATGGCCTGCATAAAAACAATAGGTTATTTTCATACGTATTTGTTTCAAAAATTGCTTGAATATGAACTAGATATGTAAAGCCACTGCCGGAGTTATTACTAGGGTAAGTGTTTTGAAATTCGTATGAGCAAAGGTGTTTAATAATTGAGCACTAATAGTGTAAATAGAACTTACGTGATCCAGAGCGACTGGAACTCCCATGGCTTCGATCTAATTCGCGGTCCCTATCCCTAGTCCTACATCTATCCCGTTCCCGGTCCGTCCACTCACGTGGCTTCTCCCATTGTGATACCTCTGTTTTGCAATTGTAATAATACTTTTTACCAGATGAACTAATATGCTCTGACCAATCTCCGACGCGTGTACTCCTATCCCTCTCATCACGCTGAAAGTGAGCAGGACCCTAAATTAGTTATAATGAAACTCTTGCCCTTGGTATGCAATCAATTACCTTATCAATACAATTATTATGCATAGGTTTGCGATCCCTAGATGAAAGATTTTGTGCAACTTTTATAGGATGCAGTATGCTTTTGTCGTCACTTCGGTCGTGATTTGTCCTATGTTCAGACTCGCGTGAGCGTTTATCCTTTGGTGATCTGGCACAATCTGGATAATGTTTGCCTGCACCACAAACGAGGAGATTAAGTACCCACATTGTCAACCACAACACCCCAAAACTACAACACAGCAAAGTTCAATAATTCACCTCTCTTGTAGTCTCTGTTTTCTCTCTCCTTTTCATATATTTTCTGCATATATGAGCCTTTAGACTGGTAGGGCCGATCCCTCTCTCTAGGAGATGGTGAATCTGGACTGTCTGATCTGTAGTTCCCATTAGGTGAGTCCCGAATTCTGTCATACCTATCTGTGCTTGACCCATAACCCTTGGATGACCCATATTTGGAGTTCTGCAAAGGGAATATGCATAGAATATGAATTAGAAACCAAGTGCATTGTCTAAGGATGTGAGCTGATTGGTGTCAAACAGTTGTTACAAAAATTTACAAATGTCATGAATGTTAGGCACTACCACATTACATTGTTGTGGGGATTGTTATTGCCCCCAAGCATACCGCATCTAGCGGCTCAAATTTCACGAACGCGGAATGAATTGCAATAATAATTGAATGATTTCAGCCTGTTTTGAAGATTTCAATCCATAATGTAGATGAAAACAAAATGGAATCAGACATAATGGGTTGGGTTGACCAAACATGCCAAAACATAATAACTGCTTCTGAACATGAGTGCCAGCTGGAAATCATGCAAGGCTGTTAATAGAGCAGAATGGTTAGAGTATGATATATTTACCTGATAGGGATGGGCCTGGTGTTTCTCGAAGTACCTGAACATGTAAAAAATACAACATGATTAGTGTCAGAAACAAAACAGATCAACCTCGGCCATTGCAAATCGGCATTTTTGGCTTCTATCTTGAAAGCGTGAGACTCGACAGCAGCAATTAGGGCCGAGTGTATGAAATATGCCAATTTCCATTCCGGTCGAGGGTGAGATGTATATGTGGATGCTTTTGAAGATGCCTGCCTACCCATCGCTCATCCGCTGCGTTTTCCTTGCATGCATTACCATCAATGCAAGACCTTAGTGGAATCCCGTGGCTTTGCAAATAAGCCGTCTCTTCATGAATTGTCATAAAAGTTCAATGTTTAACGACCGACGTGCCCCGCTTAAGAACAACTAACTTTCCTCTGAGACGCCATGTCACATAGGGGAACAATTCGCAGCTGAAGGTAAATGCTCCTAATTTCTTCCGTTGCCTCATTGGTCATCGGTTGACGTAAGAAAACCACAGCGCCGCCAACGCTTTGATATGAAATGTCACTAATGAATTTTCGCATTTGTGCGCAATGAAAAAAAGAATCAAGAACTGATTAATGCAAAAAACAACAAATGACAATCTTATTTCAATAATGTATTTGACATATAATATGGGAAGTAATACATTTTTAGATATATTGTAGAGATGAATTAAAATAATTTGAAGTTTTAGTTACCTACTTGATGGAAAAGCATCGTTGGCGTCCCTGATGTCGCCATATTTTAAATCGGTATCTGACGGCATCATTTTGTCTAAACAGAAAACAGATAACATGAACCAAAGTGCTTGTTTCGGTCGACTGCGTGTTATTTATTTTGGATATAATGAATGTAAATATTGTGGATTAATACGTGTTCAGATACTGCTTTGTGCACTTTGTTCTGCTTTATGGCTGGAATGGATATGTTCCTGTTAATTCAGAGTTATTATTTAAGATACTTGGAGAGGAAAAGAACAATAAAAAGTATACAATATTTTCAACAAGTATTTACAAGAATAAACCATTGCACCTCAAATGTCATATCATGGATACTGGAAACATCTGTTAATTGGCATAACATGAACCTTTTACAATGGTCATCAAATATACATATCAAATGTGTAATTGTACACATCATCTTTATAGATAATCTACTGCAATGAAGTATTTGTCAAATTCTGAATTTTTCATACAGTAATTAGAAGAGCTTATTTAATATGATTTCATATTAAAGTTGACGATATTGGAGAAAATGTAATGGATTTATTGGATACAAATTGGCATTGTTTGTTTTTATGTTATGGTGGTGGCATATGTTACGGCAACGTAAAAAAATTTGAAAAACTTCTGGTGGCGCTGGGATTTTTCGCGTAAGAAAACTCAATTCTATTCAAAAAAAGTTGAAGCAATTAGCGCATTCAGTTACGTACTGCCTACCATATTATTTCTTACAATTTTTTGCTTTTCTCATTTTATCACTCCAAAAATTTTCCTGCTCTTTTCTTTCATTTTCCTTGCATGAAAACAATTGAGTGATATTTGCGAACAAATAACCTGTTGCGCATGCGATGAATGAAGAGGCAGTCATCGCCAGCGGGTCTTGCCGTCCACTGTTAGCGCAATGTTTTCCCCATTTGGGTGCGTGTGCGCTGATTGCTAGAAGAGCGGCGACCGAGCGGATCGGCGTCGCCGCCGCCGCTGCCGCCGGCCGGCGTTACCGCGCGACGAGGGTCGATGCATAAGAGGCGAATGCACACCCATTCCAGTGCTCTCGGCGGCGCACCGAGTTGGGCAGCGACCGTCGAAGCGTACAGACGGTCGAACGCCGCCGCCTCCAACGGCGACTACATTGTGGTGTGCTTGGCGCACTAATGCACCTGAATGTCCACACATTCCGCCCGCTAGTGTAGGTAGTAATATTGCAACCATCGCAACGATCCGTCGATTAATTAAATCTAGTGAGACTAATCAAGTGCATGCTGGGCGGAAAATTGGCAAGGAAAATTGATAAGAAGAGCGTTGAATGTAGGGTCGCGTTGAAATGGAGTTTTGCAGTACTTTGTAGAGTAATTCATTTATTACCGGCATAGGTAAGTGGTATAAACCTAAAATTAAGCCTAAACTGCAGTATCTCACGGATTATTTTATATTTTTTGCTATTTTAGTTTATCGGGGGATAATCATAATGAACTGCACCGCTTTGTCGTGTTGACATATTTTGCTGAATTGTTTTTTACACTTAATAATTTGCAATTTGTCTAGATTACAACTTGGCTCAAATTAAATGTCACTCGGCTTAATCCTTGAATAATTCTCTGCAGCAAGAACGGCCAATGAAGCGTATAAGATGCCATGAAACTGCAAGTTTAATTAATATTTCCAACGTTGATTCTTCGAAATGATGGACTGAAATCTCTTCTGCTTTTTTTTTATACAGCTAAAATTACAGCTTTGCAGGGTGCACAAGTTAAGATGTCTTCTTGGAAAGACAATAATTGAGTCGATGGCTCTATTTAATTGCATTTGACAGTCTAAATTAGTTACCTGGTATTATTTTTGGTGCTAGACTTACGATTTGTAATCTTGCTTCAGAAGAGAAATTAAGTAAACTGAAAGAGAACGAAAAATCAATAAAAATCCCTCTTGAAAGCTCACAATGTGCTTTGTAAGCATAAGCACTCAGTCCACGTTTAACAAGTTGATTTCGTTTTGAAATCACTGCAAATTGTACTTGCACAGTATTCATGAGACTAGTGCTCTGACAAGGACTTACCTCGCATCGCAAGAGCCAGTTATCGATTACCCTTCGATGATGTGTGGTACGATATACATCAGGATGAATCGACCAAATCAACTCTTTGATATGAAAAATGAATCTTCAGCAATTGACTAGTTTGGAAAATGACGGGAATTATTCTACTTATAAATCAACTTAAAATCTTCCATTACAGCCTTATTTGTTCTTGCAGAAAATGATGATTTTACCTCAGGTTTATTTCCGATATTTACAGTCTCCCTGTTTTATAATGTTGCACTTACCACGGCGCAAGCGAGAAGAATTGCAAAGTCGGAAATATCGAGAGAAGTTATTTTAGTAAAACTTACAAACATCTAGTTTGAAGTAAGAAACCAATCATATGGCCATACTACGAGAGGCAGCACACGTTTAACTTGTTTATTGCAGTTTAATGGATTTTTGAGGAACATTGTTAGTACAGTGAAGTGACGATGGTTGAGCATGTGCAATTAAGCTGAGGAAAACGGTGAAATGCTTAAAATACCACGGGGAAATCAATATTATGCAAATTTTGAGTAGAAAAGGTTGTAATTTGAAATCTCCGAGCGTGTTAACTTGAGTATTACATTGTATAAAAAGTACTGTGTGCAAAAACGTTCGAATTTTCAATGATATTTGAAAGCAAGCTCTTTTTTTATCACATATTGCTTGGAAATCAATTTCCATTTACATCAATTTATGTGTGTCATCTTCCAGAATCTCCTCCACCATGATACACAATATAACAACCAAAGTGCTGGAAGAATCGGTATCACCGGTGACTCTGAGTTCCGATTGGTCGCGGGTGGCACGATTGCTGCTCCTCGCTGGGCTTTCAGCTGTCGGTAGCGTCGGAAATGTGTTTATGATAAGCGCCGTCATGATTGAAGATTATCTTCGTCGAAGAGGTAAAGCGTTCAACTTGTTTTTACTATATTTTCTTTACCTCTTTTTACTTCCCCTCACTCTCTTGGGCACGAATTAATATCAAATGTAAAGCACATTGTTACGCATTTCGTACTTACCTCGAAGGATGATGTGACGAATGGGAAGTGGGAATAACCAGGACAGTTATGCCACATTAACTCCGTTTTATGCTCTTTTGTGAAATGATCTCACATTTCACCGAACAGCCAGTGAGCCAGTCATGATGAGCTATGGGCCATCGTATGCTGACATTTTCGCCAACAATTTCGTCTTGCGACGCACAAAGACTCATTAGTTACGTTCAAAGTTAATATCAGCTCTAATTAAATTATCTCTCCTTGTTTATAACTTGTCGACATTTGCTACATTGGGATCAAGTTGAACTGTGTGAACCTTGCAAGAGTGCATTTGCATTATTTCAATTTGTACTGCTAGTCCACCTACGCGAGTCGCAAAGATTTGAAAGAGCAAACATCGTCGCCCTATCGATCAGTGCATTGTGCACATACCAACCCTCTGAACTGGCTGTACAGAATAGCAACGGCGACGATCTGGCGAGAAACAGCTTTCTATTAATTCAATTATTAATTAAAGCCAATTCAGTGGAAATGCGTACGTCAGCAACACATTTTTAATTAATGTAATAATTGATGAAACCTTCCCTCATCATGTCTGTGGTTGAATATAAAGCTGGCGCAACATGATAATGATTTACTTGTTGCACATCTCATCCTGGGAACGTAATTAATTTAATTCAGATGACTAATTGAACTCTATTGCATTCAATACTAGTCCTTGTATTCAATTAATAACACGCATGGAATTAATATACTGATCGTTTACAAAATCATTTGCAGGCAATGCATTTGTGGTAAATGTCGCCCTTGCTGATTTCCTCGTCACTGGTCTTCTCGTGCCTGCATCCGCCATCGTCATCTTAGCTGGCTTGAAGGACAACCTCGCAGTGTGCCGCTTCCAATGGTTTCTCGCCGCACTATGCTTCCTCGTCACAGTCATCTCCATCGCCGTCATCGCTGTGGAAAACTACACTCGTCTCTGCTGTACCAACTGCACCTACGAGGTCCTAACCCCATGTCGGATAACCACCATACTTCTCTTTATGTGGTTAATCTGTGCGGTCATCTCCGGAGTCCAGTTAACAACTGATCTCTCCTTCGATTACTGCACTCGCAAATACTCCGGTTTAATTCCGTACCAAGCAACAGTTGCTGGGGTCTTTGTGGTGTTTCCAGTGACTTTAGCTCTCTGTTGTTATGCTCGCGCTGCGTACCATATCAGCTCAGCCAAGTCGAGACCCAATTTTAAGCCTCCCATCACATTCAGCTGGGATTATTCTTTAATGCAGACCAATATGTATAGTTTCATACTGTTTGTGGTTTTTTGGCTACCTTTTGGGATTGTTCTTGCAGTAGGTACCGTGAAGAGAATTCCAGATAGGTTGTTTTACAATTTTGCTTGGTTTGCAATTAGCAAGAGCTGTGTGAATAGTATTCTATACTGTTGTCTGAACCGGCATTTTCGGGATGCGTATGTGAGCCTGTTTCACTATTGCTGTTGCAAGACGACAGTGTCCTTCGGGCGGCGGCAGCGTGCCGAGGGTATGCGACCTTCAGGCGATGTCCGTGTGCATATCATTCCCGGATACAATATCTACAACAGTCCTGCTCGAGCCATGCGTGAAGGACAAGCGAACCGCAGCTCACATCGCATGAACAACAGGGACGTGTACGAGTTATGATGAGACGATTCCATTCCCGGTTTGGGTATCTGGGTATAACACGATATTCGTATAAGTGACATTCAGAAATGTCCTGCAGAATGAAGAAAAGCAAGAGAATGTTGATATTATGCCAAAGGATTTATCGAAATTACCTTCCATCAGACATATTTACACAAAAAGAAACCGAAGAGATTTGGTTGATTTAGAAAGGAAATTTATGAGTAGAACCATAATTAATGCACTAAACTCTAATTTCATTGTTGCATTGTATCTGCCACTGTATGCAATCCAAAATGACATTAGTTTAATGGTGGAGTGTTGACTACTAGCTCCACAATGTACTGAGTGTTGCCTTCTTCCCAGCTGTGATTTTTGATTAAATGCAATTGTGCAATACGCTAGAAACATTTGAATGTCCCTTGCATTTGCCACATGTTTTCTTGCTACGCCTGGCAATATTACGGCTTATTTGTCACACAACTACAACAACATCAACATATAGTTAGCAAAATCTTCGAATAAGCAGCATGTTGATATTTGGAGGCCGTTTTTTGATTGGGGACCAACATCAACCTTTCCACGCAAGCCACCATTGTTTCTGCTGTAAACATGTTTACTGATGTTTATGCCTGTTTACGACCACAACGAATTTATACGGACTTGGATTTCCATTGGAAAAACATTAAACAGCTTACAAATTGAATCAAAAATAAGACAAATAGTTTCGACTAACTATGCGTTAGTCATGTGGGTAGATAAATTCAAGATTCAAGTAAAAAAAAAGCACAAATAACTTAAATAATGAATGACGTTAGGTTTTAAAGATAACAGTTCTAATTCTAAAATTAACAAAGTTTAACATATTAACATATTAAGACAACTAATCTCAAATTATATCAAAGCAACTAATTGTAAAGCATCTATTTCATATATGGAACTATTTTGTAGATCAATGACACATTTTTTATGGATATTTTGCATTCAGAGATTTTTTAAGGCAGATAATTTGAATTGGCCACGAATTGATAAAGTAACATGTGAAGCGATTGATTGAAACATGCACAGGAGCTTGTGAGCAATGGAAAATTTATATAAATATTCAAGATATTTTATATTGATGTATTACGTATACAAAAAAAAAATAGATATACAATTGATATGAGATATATATATATATATATACCCAATGAGAAATAAACAAAAAGTGAATGAAATGATATTTCCATTGATTGATTTCTCTCTGCGTTCCTAGTGTTATGCCGTTTTTGTTTTATATCAACTTGTTTATCATTGAAATGAACTGTTTTTAATAAGCTATTATATTCTAGATTTGGAAGGCAACGCTCATTTAGCTTAGTGCAAGCTTTCATTAATAATCTTGTACTATTCCTAAGAAAGAGCAAAATTAATGAACAATAATCACAGCTTATTAAACAGCTGTCAATAAAAGTCAATCCAAACCATCATCATGTCATTTTCTAAATAGCTGTCATCCCAATGGATGTAAGAGATTCACTGGCTTATGTAAAATCTATTTGAATATTGTTACATTGTAGAAAACTGGTCAATCTATTTCGTTACTGTGCATCATTGGGACTGAATTTTGGGAAAGATTTTCTTTTTGTGGACTACGCAGTTAATATTCCATCATTGTAAATGAAGAAATATCTTTATTTTAGCACAATATGCTTTTGTTTCAGCTATTTTATCACTTTATCTTCGCAATGAGCTATTCCTTTCTGAAAACAGTGCTACTATTGTCTATCATGTTTTTATTATGTTGTGTTATGTCATTCCAATTGTGGGTGCAACATGTGCGGATAGTCTCTTAGGTCGATACAGGTGAAATCTAATTATTACCACCATCATCACAGCATATCCGCTCGTCCATCTAAAATCATGACCCGAGAATGCATCGATGACAAAACCGGCGGATACATAAATTTAATGAGATATTGGGAAGCAACCACTACAGGGTTGGCTGATATGTCAAACTAGGGTTGAGCGGGCAATGTTTGGATGGATGGCGAGGTGTCGGTGAAGCACTTAAAATTTATTTTTAGGACTATTTTATACTTCTCCGTAGTTTACATAGTGGGAAATTTATTTATGGTGATTGCAGCAATTCCATCCATTGAAATATCACCCATGTAAATATTTGCTACTATTTCCTTTTTCACTAATAGTTGAAGTGTTGCGTTATTTTTTCTAGCCTTGCTACTATTCTGGGATTATCTTTGATTTCCATTGGAACAGGAGGGACTAAACCCTGCGTCGCAGCATTCGGTGGAGATCAATTCTACCTTCCAATACAACGGGATCAACTCCAACAGTTTTTCTCGTTGTTCTACTTTGCTATTAATTTAGGAGGATTTGTTGGCATGATTTTAACTCCAATTCTACGTAAAGCAGTCACTTGTTTTGGAGATGATACTTGTTATGCTCTTGGATTTGGTTTTCCTGGTGTCTTAATGGTTCTTTCCTTATGTAATCAGACGCATTCAAACTCTCCGTGTGTTGAAGCTATGGAGTAGTAATTGTCGAAATGTTTGCAGTGTTATTTATCCTTGGAAAGCCATGGTATCGCATGAAAGAACCAAAAAGCAACGTGATGTTAGAATTTGTCTACTGTACCTACGTAAGTAAAACCCTATAAGATTCCATCCTAATGTCAAATTACTTACAATAATTCGATTGCAGCATGCTATTGCGCAACGCATCAACAGCAAGACTAAGTTGGAACATTGGCTAGACTACTCCATGAACAAAAAGAATAAGAAATTGATCAAAGACATGAAGGTAGTCTACGCTGTTCTTCTGCTCTACACTCCTCTGCCACTCTTCTGGTCTCTTTTCGACCAGCAAGGATCCAGATGGACTTTTCAAGCTTCCCGAATGGATGGTTTCTTCATGGGACTTCAGATAGTTCCTGACCAGATGCAAGTTATAAATCCAGCGCTAGTTCTATTCTTTATTCCATTCTTTGACAAATGGTTTTACCCAATGATGCAGAAAAAGAACTTTATGACGAATCACCTTCATCGGATGGCAGTAGGTGGATTAATTGCTGGATTGGCTTTCATTTTCGCAGGTATTCTAGAGTTGGTTCTAGAGACAAACTACCCTAAATTACCGGATGCTTTACATGCTTCCGTAAATGTAATAAATACAGTTCCATGTGCTATAGCCATCATTAGCCCCTTTACGAAAAGGCTAGGATTGAATGCAAGTGAGATGTATACCTTTGAGAATATTCCGGCTGAAGAGGAAACAGAGTACAATATAACTGTGATTGCTCCAAGTATTTGCGGTGTGTATGAATTGCCAGAGAAGGTGTTTACGATGAAAATATTAGCTGTTGAACGACAAGTAAGTTAAGTGAGACTAATTTATATATGTGGGTGATGTCCACAGCTCAAGATCAGTTTTCCGCGTTGAGGTACCCGTTAGGGTAATGTGTTCGGTTGACTCAGGTTTGAATATGTTGGGCGGTGGTTAAGTGATGGCATGTTAGTGCTTTTAAAATGGCCGCATTTTGAGAAGTACATGGCCCGGAGAGGAGGAGCTTATCGTGCGGATGACGTCACAACCACGTGCTCCTGTCAAATTTCCGCGTCTTTTTGAATTTTCTCGCCTAATTACTGATTTTGAAGGGTAAAACTTTAAAAGACAATTTCTTGCTTTACTCTTTAAAGTATACGACCATGTTTAGGTCAAAACTTAGAAAAATGTAAAAGTTGAAAGGTACATTGCCAAGAGAGGAGGAGCTTATCGTGCGGATGACGTCACAACCACGTGCTCCTGTCAAATTTCCGCGTCTTTTTGAATTTTCTCGCCTAATTACTGATTTTGAAGGGTGAAACTTTAAAAGACAATTTCTGGCCTTACTCTTTAAAGAATACCACCATGTTTGGGTCAAAATTAAAAAACAAAACAAAAAATTAAGGCATGTAAATAAGTATGCACATGTTTTCAGGTAGATACGATTGTCATTGCAATTAATAGAAAGTACACAATTGAGGATTACGTCACTGATCCGATCGAATTCAAACGATCCTTGAGTGGAAAACCGAGATTAAGGTAATTAATTTAATAAGTTTGTCTAATTATTATTTAATATAATCATCTTTTAGGATTGTTTTTCTAAAGACATCAAGACATTTGAAAAATGTTACAGTTGCGTTTGCATCTCATCTTCTAACTGACGTGTATTACTTTCCGGATGACAGTGAATCAATGCTTGTGTCTGATTACCTTGAATTACCAGCAGGAGGGTTCGTATTGCTTCTGCCTTACTACATGCAAATTCATCTAAATAATTCTTTCTTTATAGCTATAAATATTTAATAAGTGCAAAGAATATGCACAGCACTGAAGGTAATGTGCATTTAGCACTTGGAGGTGTTTATACGTTAATTCTTTGTGAACGGAACTCAGTTATTGAGGTATATTGTTTACATTTTAACTTTTGCGCCACTTTCTTGCCTCTGCTTTAGTTTAACATGTTGTATACGATGTCCCCACCAAACAACGTGAACATAATGTGGCTGGTCCCTCAATATTTCCTCATTTCCATCGCGGAAATCATGTTTGGCATTGCGGGCCTTGAATTTTCCTTCACACAAGCTCCCAAGTCGATGAAAACGGTGACAATTGCATCATGGTATCTCTCGGTCGCCATTGGTAATCTCATGGTCATTGTGGTTGCACAAGCGAATGTTTTTAAAAGTCAGGTCAGTGGCGATAAAATTATAATAACCGCTTTGCACAACACAAGTCATGACATTCATATCACTATATAATATGTGTTAGTGACGCCCACGTAGTCAGGATTACCTTTGATCTTAGTGGCGTGCAGTCCTTGAGAGGATGTGTGATTCTGAATTTGAAGCACACGCCGCGTGATTTTTGCATGCACAATACCAAACTGGTTTAAGCAATTTCACACTTTTTTAGTTATCACTACAATTTACATTCTCAATGACTGTGAGATTATCTCTCAACGACTCATTCAATCTTCGTCATTTGCAGGCACATGAATTCTTTCTCTTTGCGGTTTTAATCATCGGAGACATGATGATTTTCACACAGATGGCAAGTAACTATAGATTCGTCGAATTGGAGGCGGATAGCTCTGTTTACATCATGTCCGAATTGCAACCACTACAAGCTGACTCTGAAGATGAACAAGATTTTATCACATGTGCTAGCAAGCAGAGAAGAAGCAACTCGATACAATAGATACAAATGCACACACAACTGCAATGCTTTTTTCATGATACTAATCCGATAAGGCAATTGAATCATTTTGATCTAATCGCATCGCTACATTGCTACATTTTTCAGAGGATTATCATAGCGATGGTATCTTTATAAGCCAGCATTGTAATTGTTTGCTTCGATATGCTACTCAGGTGGGCGGTTGATACGCAATTATTACCCTATTACATAGTCTACATTGTCGTTTGCATATTGACTGATAAGGAGCAAATAAATGCGACTTTTTGATTGTGTGCTGATAAGGCATCGGACGTAATAAACATACCATAAGTTGGCGTTATCAGCAATACGAGGCAATTTTTTGTTGTTTCTTCAATCATCATCCAGGATTGACAAGTCACTCTCGAGGCGGCAGCTGAAGCTGAAGGTTGATGCATAAGAATAAAGTACGAAGTAGGGAAGTTGATAAGCAAGTGTTGGAAAGATGGGTGTTGAGAAAACAAAGTCGGATCCGACTACAGTCGGTAAGTAATTATTTGAGTTCGTTATTTGATTGCGATTGCTGATGCGTTGCAGGAAATTTACGGGGGCATTGAATAAAGCAGGTTGTGGATTAGTTCAAATGGACATACTTTGATATATTAGTAGTAAACTTTTGTGATTTACACAAGCTCCAATATTGGAATTCACTTGAGAAACATTTCTATTGCGCACATGTGAACAGGAAATATTATTATATTAATCCAATCTCAGCCGAAGGTATTCGCCACCGATTGTTAGGAAACGTTGTTGTCGCAATATCAGCACTTACTGCCAGTTTGTTTCAACCATTGTTTCGCAAACTGCAATTTTAAATATGCTGATAAGATTATCGCTCGGATAGAGGAGAGCACAGAAATGGGAACATGAGCAGATGCAAAGTTCAATTAGAAAGAATTGATGTCTCAATTAATTGATTTATACCTAACCACTCATATTTGGTGCACACTTCAAAATCCAATAAACAAAGGACAGCACGTGCAAATGTTGGTAAATCATGTTCCAATTGTAAAGTAAATGCCAACTTGTCAACGAATGTAGTTCATGGACACTTGGCGAAAAGTGAACCGCCATCATTCAATGTCTCAAGTTAAGTCACATGGCGATTCGCGGCTGATGTAATTTAACTAATGCTTTGTAGACAACATTCAGGAGAAATTCCTAACCCATCACCCTTTACAAATTTACGCAGTGCCAAGTGTCAATGATTTGTTAAATCATTCAATTGCCAATCAATATGATTGTCATCTCATTTAGTATGTAGAGCAACATAACGAGATGTTATGGGCAAGTGAATTTGAAAGACAAATTGTATTGTGTAGCACTTTAGGGCGATTTGCATGAGTGAAGTGCATAAATCATTCAGTCTAAGCTGTTTGTATAGTGGTAGAAACAAAATTCATTGCTGTCTAAGATTACGCTTTATCCGACGAATGTAAGATATTTAGTATTGCACAAGTGAAACAAAAGCGTAATCAGTGTTGTTCACTGCTTAAAAGGAAGATCAGCTGATAATGCATCATCCTTATTGCAGTCTCTTTCAAGTAAGGCATTTGGAACATGTCTGCACTGTGTAGCTTTGCAAGAAATGATGTGCAGAATCTCAACGAAACTAATAGTTTGCTGGTGAAAAACTTAAAACTTAATGCACCTGGTTACAATGAAAAGGATGTTGTTTGCAAACCCAGTTTGCAATTTGAAATTGGTATTTTGTTGTTTTGCTTTCAACCAGCGTTATCATTTATTTCGCAATAGTTGCAATTCTAGTAGCTATTACGCCATCGCAACTATTTCAACTAAATGCTTTCGTTTTGAATTTTTACAGACACAGCGCCAACGGACGACTTGCAAGATGACAAGGTAATTATGTGAACAGTAATCGGATGAAAATGATGCGTAATCAATGTGGTTCACTAATAGTTCAATGTGCTAACAGCTGATCTATATCACTGGTATCACTGTGTAATTATAAAGGCGTACTTAACTTGAGTTGGACTTCAAGTAAACATAAGTTCTACCGTGACGAGAAACAAAGCAGTTGGGAATTATTGATGGATTTCATTCACGTAAAGTTGATGTTCGTAGTGCACAAGTCAATTTAATTGTAAAGTTTAGTTGTATCATGCGTATCGCGTTCATTGGCAATCCATCTGAATTGAATTAATGCATGCACCAAAGTCGAATGTTATTCTAACCAACAGTGCAATACGAACAACATTGAACGTGCAATCGGCGCGCATTTATTTGTTATACAGTAGTACTATTTACTGCGGAATTAATTGCCTTCCACTGCTGTTGAACAATTTAAAAGCATCGCGTGTAAAAAGTGACGCGCGAAGCACGCGATTCGATTTTGTTGCGATCCCCTCAAATAAACATTCACAGTCGCCTCAGTGCAACTCGCAAGGCAACAAACAAGTCAACATTATCTTAAACCGACATTGATCACACCTCATAAGATTGCACCTCAATTTTAATGAAGCAGTGAACTGGTCCGATCAGATTGTGTCGAGAAGTTGTGAAAGTGAATAAGCGAAGCGAATTGAAACTTGATTTTGTCATTTTTGCTCACACGGCTTAGCACATGGGCTAAGGATTTAAAAATTACTTGAACATATTGAGTAGATATTTGTAAAGTGCACCTCTCATAACTTTGTGAACGCAATGCACAGTAATAAAATATACGAGTGGTGACGGAAAATGTTGTGATTTGCTTGAGTGAGAACGGTGAGCAAAGAGTTTCTTAATTTGTGCGATTTCGTATTGTGATATTTTAGTGGAATAACTTGCTTTAATATGGTGGCGTTTGAGTATGACGAAGAGGTAATTATAGATAATTATTTAGAGTTATTTTGTGCCTGATAATACAAAAGCGATTGCAAGTAGTATCCAGTAGTAGCTGTGCAACCACGAAAATTTAATTTTAAAACACTACATTCTCCAATAATTGCGGCCATTTTAAAAGCACTAACATGCCATCACTTAATCAGCTCTCAACATATTCCTTCTCAAACCTGAGTCAACCGAACACATTACCCTCACGGGTGCCTCAATCATATATTGGTTACTTTGGTCAGGTCACCGGTTTTCGCCATGAAGTCCATTTTACTATTGATTTTTTAATTGCAGAAACAAAAGTACCCAAAGTCTGTATTTTTTATTGTCAGTAATGAATTCTGCGAGCGATTTTCTTACTATGGATTGCGAAGTAAGTCCCTTAATATGTTTTCTCGTTGAAAAACTGAATAATTTTTTTGATTTTTATCCTTAGCGATTCTTATTTTATACTTCACCGATATGTTCAACTACTCCGATGCTGACGCAAAAATCATCTACCATACCTTCGTCATGCTGGTCTATTTCTTTCCTGTATTCGGTGCTATGTTGGCTGACAGTTGGCTTGGAAAATTCAGGACTATATTCTACCTGTCGATAGTGTATGCCTGCGGCAATGTTTTGTTGGCCCTTGCAGCAACAAAGCCCGTTGGGATGCCGCAAATTGAATTTTCAATGTTGGGCCTTTTTCTGGTTGCATTTGGCACAGGTGGTATCAAACCATGCGTGTCTGCTTTTGGTGGTGATCAATTTACGTTGCCACAGCAAGCGAAACAACTGGCTGCATTCTTCTCCATCTTCTACTTTTCAATTAACTCCGGTAGTTTCGTATCGACCTTCATTACGCCTATATTGAGAGACCAGGAATGCTTTGGAAGCCAGTATTGTTTCACATTGGCGTTTGGAGTTCCTGGTGTTCTTATGGTGGTTTCAATTAGTACGTTATTGTAAGGAAACTAAGAAAGGAAAGTAATTAATGAGCGTTATTATTTTAGTCATTTTTGGACTTGGTAAATCAATGTACAAAATGAAGGAACCTGAAGGTAACATGGTAATTCAAGTGAGCAAATGTATTGGAGTAAGTTTTCTAGGTTGAAATATCAACATATTAGCTATTTGAGTATGTATTAACTTAATGATTTCTGTAGAATGCCATCAGTCAAAAATCTAAATCTAGCGAAAAAAAGGAACACTGGTTGGATTACGCCAAACCTTCTTATGGGGATAGTTTAGTCGAAGACATCAAAGCCACGTTGCGAGTATTGGTCCTCTATATTCCCCTCCCAGTCTTTTGGTGTCTTTTTGATCAGCAGGGCACTGGCTGGACTTTACAGGCACGTCGTATGGATGGCGAACTTGGTTTCTACACCATTCTCCCAGATCAAATGCAAGTCGTCAACCCAATTTTGATCCTTATCTTTATTCCCCTCTTTGATGTTGCTATCTATCCACTTCTAAACAAATTGCATATCCTGAAAACACCTTTGCAGAGATTGGTCACCGGTGGAATGTTGGCAGGTCTGGCATTCTTGATTTCTGCAGGTATCTACATTATAATTGAAGCTGAGAATCCAATTCTTCCTGAGGCTGGAAGCGGACATATTACCTACTACAATTTCAATGACGATATCCGCCTAACTAACTCTGCAAAGAATTTGAATGTTACCATTCCCAAACTGGAATACTCCTTATTAGAACTGGATCATGTAAAAGGAAATGAGAAAGTAACGTTTGATATCGAATATTTGAATGAAAATGTAAAAGATAAAGTTGACATAACATTTGTGGAAAAAGAGACGATGGCTTTTTATATAAACATAGGAGGAGAAGGAAACTATACGACATTTAAGGATTCTCGGGAAAAAGATGGGCATGGTTTGCCTTTGGTAAGGGTCATTGTTAATGACCCCAACGCCGATAAATACAAAGTATCCCTTGTTATGGATGAAACCATTGAGAAAGTTGAAAACCTGAGACAAACAGTATCTCTAAGGCGTCCTGGAGAGTACACAATAAAATTTGACGGACCAATCACAGATACCTCAAACAAATATCATTTCAAACTTGGCGGTGTTTATACTGTTCTAGCCCAGAAGGACCCCAACGCTAATAAACTGGTACGTGTAATATAGTACTCTTATCCTAACAACTTCTTTTTAATCTCATTTGTATCTAGATTGTAAATACGGTGACAATCACTGAGCACAACAGTGTGCATATGCTTTGGATCATTCCCCAATATGTTGTTCTCACCGCCGCCGAAATTATGTTCTCTATCACTGGTCTGGAATTCTCCTACTCCCAAGCTCCTGCAAGCATGAAGTCTGTCATGCAAGCTAGTTGGTTGCTCACCACTGCCTTTGGTAACTTACTTGTTGTTATCATCGAAGCAGCTGAACCATTTGAAGAACAATCAAATAATTTCTTCTTATATGCTGGTCTTATGTTTGTTGATATGATTATTTTTGCCTTCATGGCTATGAAGTACAAGTACGTTAAACCGGTTGGAATTGAGAATGAGGGATTTAGCAGTAATGAAGAAAAGAATTAGGAAAATGAATTATTGACTGAGTGATGCATACACTAAATACTTTTGTAATATTGTTTATAACGTATTGACGGCATTAAAAATGCCTATGTAAAATGATTCCAATTTGGGTCTTAAAATATACTATTTATTATTAAACCATAGGCATTATATCGAACTATCTAATAAACTGAATCAAATTTTCCTGAAATTGTTGACTGAAACATATTATTGAGGGGAATCTAGTTGTAGTCATAATGATTGATTAGGGCATATTTTATTTCGCAACTTTTTCAACATTGTTAATAATGTTTCAAGACCAAGACCATTGGATGGATGCTTAGGGAGAAAATCAACACCGTCGCAAAAACAAACCGACTGAATCTAAACTGAAATAAATAGAAGCAGGTGAATTTCATGTAGAGATTGTTTACTTGTTCGACACACCTGAGGTTCAACAAATGAAATGTATGCACAGAGAGTATGTTATTTAGCTACCAACCCCGTATAGTAAATATTCAACTATTAATCGCTTATCATTTGCATCTAAATCACGCGCGACGGCTGCTTTCTCGCTGGTATCCTCGCCCTGTAGTACATCGCGAATGCAATCGACATTCAGCTCAAAATTTCTACTGCTCATATCCTTGAGGCAAATGTCGTGGTACACAAGTATTTTATTATGAAACGTGACGTACACGAAACATTTGACTGGTTTCTCCCCAGGAGTCAGCGTGTAATATCCACTTGCAAATGCTTGTATTGATTCGCCTTGCTGAAAACGCACTACGTTTTTTTCCTGGTCCAAAATATACGTGTGACCATCCCAGGAACAAGCAACTAGGTCATCCACACCATTTCCAGTAACGTCCAATTTGGTTAAAGCAAAGATTTGATGATCAACAGCAATTGCCCTAGAATGATAGGAAAGGTAACAGTTAGCAATTGTGAACAAGTTGAATTAGGTACTAAATTACAAACCATAAAATAATTTCCTCCTGAACAAGCATAATAGTTCCATCTAATGTTGCAACTGCATATGGTGCGCCCCGACTTTTAGCACCTGTACCATCCTGTGAAAGCGCTTTAAGATCTCCGACAATTTCGGTGGATATATTCTGATTACGCATTCGCGATAGACCCAAAAACTGATAATCAATAAGAGACCCAGATAAATGTTCGCTTGTTGAATCACTTTGTTGTATAATATCATCATTTGTATTTTGAATTCGCATGAAAGTTCCTCCAGGTTGGGCAATTAATAGCGTTGGCTTACTCTCTGCGTCGTGATGTAAAGTTAGCGACCCTATCTGTTTCGCACACTCCCATTTGTTCAAACCTACTAATTTACTACACAATTCATCTACGACACTGTTGCGTTTGACTAACGATTTTCTTGCATTATACCAGCGATATGAACGGACTACTCTATCTGTTAAACCAAGAACCATTTCAATTGAACCATCTCCATCTATGTCATCCAATAGGATATACTAGTGAAGCATATTTCTCAATCAAAACGTAAATCAGATAGTTAATTGACATTCGTTACCTTAGTATTTGCTGGAATTCTCTGAACATGCAATTGTTGTAATCCATTTCGTTTCTCAACTGGTCTAGATTGTGAAGAATCAGATGTCTGTACTTCACTCTCTCCACTAAAAATTTGACCATCGACAACATCTATTGACTCATCCACAACACTTTTGCTCTCTATGCCATTATTATCCACTTCTTGAACAGCATTCCCATATATATAGCACCAACCATCTCCAGTTACAACAACTAAACAATTTCTATTTTCATTAAATATATCTCCCACTGCCAAACAGCAAACAAAACCCAGATTTGTTATGGTTTGCCACTTCTCATAGCCCTAAAATCAATCAACGCGAGAATACCACTTGCTGCCACTTCTAGTTGGAAGTTTACCTTTAATATAGTAACTTCACCTCTCTCATTTCCCACAATCAGTTCTGAGTTTCCATCATTATCTACATCATGAAGTGTTATAGCATTTCTCAGCACATTTCCAGAGAATTCAAACTCTAAATGCTTCACTAAAGAGATAGCCCTCATGTTGCAGCTGCTATGACTTAACTGTACAGTTCAGAGGTATCCTTGCGTCAGGTAGAAAGGGTCTAATAATCTGCCACCGTGCTGGTGGCCAAACAATAAAAGTAGCTTTGGCAGTGACAAGACCAATGGAGACAGGACCAAAGTTGTTTGAATCCATAGAATGCCCAGTGTGGTCACCCTCCACCCAGCAGTGACCTTCAGGTACTTTGACTACTTCCCTTTTGTATCCAAGAGTTGCTATGATATCACCTGTAAAGACAGCAGACACATGAACTTTAAAATGATAAAGAATAAGACTTTGTACCTTGGACTCCAACCACCCGCTTGATGATTTTCTGCTCTGGATCTTTAGGCGAGATCAATGAAATTATATCGCCGCGTTCAATATTCAATTGTCTTATTGCCCAGCGGTTCAGGAAGACGTAATCAGTGATGTTTCTATCAGGATTCAATGCTGGCTGCATTGATATACCATCTACACGGGCTACATAGCCGAATGTATCCACAAGCGTCACACCAATCGGAAGTCCAATGAAAATGCTCTTAAGGAAAGTGCTGAATATTTTCATTGGACCGGGCAGCGATGAAATGGCCCAAAACTAAGAATTTAACTTTAATTTACCTCATTTAACCTAAAACGTGTTGATGGTTGTTGATGTACAACAGCTTCAACAGAGGCTAACAAACCGCAACAGAGCGTATTAGATGGTGATAGGCATGTGACATAACAGCTTTATATGCCCAATCCTGCTTAGTTTTAATATTTGTTGGTATTATGATAATGATTGTTATTAAGGCCGATTCAACTGGAACTATCGTTACAAAGTTATAGATATTAACGTACGCTCTATAATTGTTTGTAACAATTTATCAGATAATTGGTTAAATAATTTATTTATTATTTTAAGCGTTGTACAGCAGACAAATCACAGACAAATAAGTTTTTATTTGTTTATCACTTTGCAATATAAAATAACATGTTATCGTTTTAAATTATACTAGTAAAGCCATCTAAAATAGGCTGTCAAATAGCATTGCCGCAATAGAATTCCAAAGATTACGGATTACTGCAATTGCCAAGAACACTGCAATTTTGAAGATTGCTGCAACTGTATTCTAATAATTGCAGATCACTGCAATTGAGAAGAATACTGCAATTTCGAAGATTGCTGCAATTGCAACCCAATGATTACAAAAAACTGCAATTTGCAGGAATTCTCTAATATTAAAAATTACTGCATAAAAATATTTCAACATGCTTCTCCAAAACAACTTCAGATGGATGCATCAGTATTAAAGCCCCACCACAAATGTATGCAAATAAAATGTAAATAATAATTTAAGCTATTAAATTAGAGCGATAATTATTTCCATAGATGTATGATATTACTATTTAAATAATTTAGCGTAATTTAGTATATTTTCTGTGGACGTGCGGTTGTTTCATACAAAGAAACAGTTCAAACATGCCAGTTACATCTATAACCAAACATTTTGTGCGTGCAGTTGTAAACAATACAATTCAGACTGAAACAGACAAATCGTTTTTAAAATGTACATTGCTGTGGAAGGATGTGCCCATGGGGAGATAGAAACAATTTACAAATGCATTTCTGAGGTAGAAGCAGACAACAACATAAAAATTGATATGTTAATTTGTTGTGGTGACTTTCAATCAGTAAGAAATGAAAATGACTTACGATGTATGGCAGTACCACCAAAATATTATAATATGGGTTCATTTTATAAGTAAGTTTGTCTTGCAAAATGTCAAGCAATTCATGGGTACACAAAAATAATAATATATATTTAGGTATTACAGTGGTGAACTTGTTGCACCTATTTTAACAATATTCATTGGTGGCAACCATGAAGCTTCAAACTATCTCCAAGAACTACCTTTTGGAGGATGGGTAGCTCATAATATTTATTACTTGGGATATGCTGGTGTGGTAAATTACAAGGGCTTAAGGATTGGAGGCATTTCTGGAATCTACAAGGCTAATGACTATCATAGAGGGCATTTTGAAAGTGCACCTTATTGTGAGAATACAAAGAGATCAGTTTATCACATTAGAAATATTGAAATTCACAGGTTGACACAAATACAGGATGAAATTGATGTTTTTTTATCTCATGATTGGCCAAGTGACATTACGAAGTATGGAAATGTGCAACCATTATTAAGTTATAAACCATACTTTAGGTATGTAATTCCTTTATATTATCTAATTTAATAATAACTCACTGATTTCTATGGTGAAGACATGATATTAAAAGAGGTACATTAGGCAGTCCACCTTGCAATGACCTCCTTTATAAACTAAAACCAAAGTATTGGTTTGCTGCACATCTTCATTGCAAATTTGCAGCTCTTGTACCACATGATAATGGCAGTATGACAAGATTCCTTGCTTTGGATAAATGCGTGCCACGAAAACGTTTTTTGCAAGTTCTTGACATTGGCGGAAAGAGCAGTGATGCAAACAAATTGCAATATGACTTGGAGTGGCTTACGGTTATCAAAGCAACGGAAAATTTGTTTAGTACGCAAGGAGGAACACAATTTATGCCTCCCACATGTGCTATACTCGCAGAAGAAGATAAGAAGCAAATTTCTTTGAATTTTGGTGGTGACCTAATAATTCCAGAAGATTTTATAGCTACTGTACCAGTTTATAAACCAGGATCACCAATAACAGGCAATATATATCAACCTGATTTAGAAATTAATCCACAAACTACTGATTTCTGTGCTAAATTAGGAATACTAGATCCAACTGAAGACTTAGTGAAGGCAAAAAATATGGACAAAGCAAATTTGTCTTCTCAACAGGATGAAAGTTTAAATGATGAAAGTCAGACTTTTATAGAGGATGATGAGTCAAATGTTGATAATGTATCCTTGGATGAGTCAGTGTTATCATGTGGATTTAAGAGGAAAAGTTTAGTACTGCCTGATGTTGTGAACAAAACAGAAGAACAAAATTATATTGAAATAGGAAAGAAGACAATGGGGGGCACTGCACTTGCCAGTGATGATTTAGTTTTGAATTCTGAAGAAGGTAAATTTACAACTGAAGTAAGTTCTGAGATTCCAGCTGTTAAAAAGTTTAAACGACGTAATGCTAGTATATATAAGAGTGAAGATGCATAGATAACGCATTGATTGAATAAAGAATAAATCCTTCTTTTAACGAATCTAAGAATTGATTATTTGTAAGGTGTAGAAACGCATTTTCCACATTTTTGAGTAATGCTGTACTTGAATTTGTTCTGTGCAGAGGTCGCTGCGTTAGTTCGTAAACTCTTCGTCTGCGCCTCCTTCGCCGGCTCGGAATTGTTCGCGCTTCGGGCTGGACACAACATGGCGCTGCCGTCATCAGCGCTCGTGTAGGCCGCCTCGGAAGCCGGAATATTTGCGAAAAAGTGAATTAATACCGCACGCAGCGGGCATTAGTGAAATACCAACGATTAGAGAGTGCCAGACAACGATGTATCAACGGTGAACGGCTGCCACAACAAATACAATCCGCGATCCTCGCACGGCGTTTGTTTTCCAGCTGAAGATGAGGTGAGTTTACGCTGCTTGTCGCATGTTTTTGCTCGCATCGTCATCACCCTCGGCATAAATAACCTGATTCACTACGCTAGTCAGGTGTGGCGAATACATTTTCGGAGCATCTGTTCTAATCATCTCAACTTTGGCTGATTTTCATTCATCGCGGCTGAGAGCGATCGGGTGCTTTTGTTTATTTGTCTGCTCGCCCGTCCCGCCCGCGATCTTGTCTTGCGCCTCGCCCGGTATCAGCGGCGAGTTAAATACACAAAGAATATCGCGTGCACTCGCATCTAATGCTGTTGCGAATCATCTCGAGTGTGCAATCATCTCGTTGGTGGAGCGTGTTTTTATTTAGGTTTATTTACATGGACATACAGTCGCTTTTTATCGATTCCGAAAGGTTTGGGTGTGTTGAACCCGTGCACCTTGCTGCGGCGTATGACTAAACATCGAGGGGGTGCATGCGGAAATTTGCCACCGCCCCTTGAGCCTCCAACTTGTTTCGCACTATTTCCATCGACAAGCAGGCTGAATCTCCCAGGTAAATTAGTGTATTCCAAGACACAAGATGTGTTGGTAAGTACCGCTGAGAAAGAAATCTACCGATGACGGTCGTCATGACAACGCGTTGATATTGTGGATGCGTGATCCTCCTCTGTTCTATTAATAACCCATCACTTTACTTTTGGTGCTATAATATCCCCGCGGCGTAGCGACGGCTATGAAAAAATTGTTTGCAAAGATCCTATGTGCAGACATCTGTAAAATACATCACAATGCGTGGCAAAATTTTCCCAACTTCTCATCAAGAACAAGGAATTCACTACATAATATTTTTTTATTTGTTAGCGTTACGCGTTGAAATTGTGTCACCTTGAACAAGCCGGAAATGAAAAAAAAAACGAGCGGCGGAAATCAGGAAAATCGTCACGAAAATTTGCGGGTCCGATTAGAAGCCATGTCGCTACCGTTCAGCATCGCACAGTTTCACAGTGCCATTCAGTTTGGCACGACGAGTGAACGTTTGTTGGTGATACTTCCGTTTTTATGAGAGAAGCGCAGGAATTTGTTAAACGTACACTGAAAAAAAACCAACGTCAACAAAAAAAGCAAACGTATATCAATGCCATCATTCGCGGTTATTTTGCGCTCCCTAAATATTAACGTAGCATAAGAGGAATAATGATTAATAAATTAATGTGTATTTCAGTATTGCCGAAATGAGCGCCAATACGGAAACACGCAGAAGGTACAATAACGAAATAATGATGCTTTCTATTATCTCAATGTCTAGAATAGTCTTTATTAATTAAATATTCGGTGTCTCCCTACACAGTGATTTGATAAGTAAATTAAAAGCTGAAGAAAGCGGTCTCACAATTTTGAGAAAATTTATATAGATATTAGGTCCAAATTTTATGAAATAGCAAGAATTAGGTTTTATTGAATCACTTTGTACTTCTCCTAACCCACCAACCAATTAAAAATTACTCTACACTGAAATCCGTCTCAATAATTGCATAATTATTGCACGCTGATTAACTGCATGCCTGCATGTAACTAGCAATTCACAACGTTCAGAATAGTGGTGTCTGTTTCATGTCTCTCCATATACATTGTACATTCTTATTTAGAAGGGCGATATTTTGGAGCGTGATATTCATCGCAGAGTTCTTCATCAGCACCGCTAGCAGAAGAGTGTTGTATTAATTAGTCATGGCCCCAGTGCACAGCTTGATGAGCGTAAACAAAAGTTTGAAGAGCAAGTTTAAGGGTTGATTAACGTTTGAATTTTCACTCACATGTCAGAATTTTGTGGTTTCTGCAACTTTGCGCAGCTCCGAAACATTGTTTCCAGCGAATTTGTACCTATTACTGGATTATATTTTGTATTTTCATACTGAAGTTGTTTTTAGGAAGGTGGGAAAGGTGAAAGGTAAGTGAAAAGAAGGTGTTGGTTTCGAAGTATTCCTCAAAGTTCGTTGATACCTTGTAACGAGAATCTACTATTTTTTTTTCTAGTCTTTTTTTCTTCTAATGAGAACAACAGTAGCAGAAGGATGTTGTCCTTGAAAGATGCAATATATTTTTGCCAGAATATTCGGCTCATTTTGTAGTCATTGTCGTTGTGATACTGAAACAAAAGCAACTGCAGTGATTGTTACAAATTGGGTCAACTCGTAGAATGATTCTCGACCGAGTCACGATAGAAAGACAGACTACACAGACGCATCGCAGCCTAGAAGAGAAGTCACAAATATTCTCTGCATAAAGCTCCTGGAGACTGCATAAAAATTGTTCTTTCCTTCTTTCTCGTTGCTCATTCCATTGCTTATTCAGCGTTTATGTGGGCGCAGTTTGCTTACTCAACGGAAAATTCATGTGTTCTTTTTTGCGTGCATTCTGCTCTCATTTGCATTCACACATTCCAAGCGCCATGTCCCGATGAGGTTTTTCCGAACTGGAAAATGATGGAGGAGTCTCAGAAAATGCATGTTTTGTGTGCTTTCCCAGCTCAAACAAAAACCACAACTATGCAGAGCGGACGTGTGATAGTAGAACTAGATTACAACGTTTACTGAGTTATGGATTCGGTGGAGTTACAGTAACACATTTTCCCGACTTCAACATTAGTTAAACGCGCGATAACGACATGTAAGGTGAAATTACGTGGTATAAATAAACAACAATCAATTCATTTATTACCTCGTCGAATTTATCCAGTTGCATTGCAATCGATTTGGTGCATTTTATTAGCATATAAATATTTCATGCAAGGTCATATGATACAGTTTGCAAACTCTGCACACGTGCCTCTATTGTCACCATTGTTTTATTTAAAGACTGGTTTGTACTTCGATTAAACGGCACGCGTGTTCATTGGAATATTTGTTTCTGTCATCAACCAATCAGACATTCATCTATTTCATTTTAGTATGCACATACTATGTTTATTGTGATTTCTTCGATTGGTTACGATGCTAGTTTTGATGATTTGTGCAACTGTGGGTAAGAGTTTTGCGGAAATTTACGACTTCGTAGTAAAAGGGACAAAATTACGTGGGCCAGAGGGTTTCTCATTTGTCCGCGAATCAAAGGAAAGTGACGTTTTGTTGACTTTTCTTGGACGTCCACAAACACCCTCATTTTCATTTCTCTATTTGATCTTTTTGAAGGTGATGTGTGGGAAGCCAATAAGCTTTTGGCTTTTATGCGAACTGGGACACAATACAGGACAAAAGTTAATTGAGCCAAACCATGCAGAGTAATAAACTCATTTGCTCGTTTAGATTGAATCATAAATTATCTTGTTTAGAAAGAAATACGTCGTATTTCTAATTACTGAATGTTTAGGTTCTGATTTAAGCTGCTGTGGGAGATAATACCAATGATTCACGCTGATTTTCGTACGCAAACAAAGTGTTTGCGAACAAACAACGAACGGAAATTTATTCCGGAAAATTTTCTGACTCGCTAGCACCAAACGGCTTGCTAATTTCCTGCAAACAATTCCGGAAATTTAGTTCACTTGTGAGAGATCACCAGTTTCGCAGCGCAAAACAAATATTAATTTTGGAGCTGCTAATGATTTGCTGGAGTTTCTAAAGTTGTTACGATAGTCCGATGTAATTAAATTCATATTTAGTTATTGACAATTGTCTTTTGGAATTAAATATGCAATATAGATTTCGATCTCTATCGGCATCTATGTATACTTCTCACTTTCATATCCAATTTTGCAACAGTGTAATACAATATAATGACAGCAACCCACACACTAAGTACAAAGAAACAAATGAGACATTTCCTGACTTGTTACTTTATATTAGGAGTTTACGACTGACTTTCATTACCACAACTACAATCATCAGTTATCCCATTCTTTCTTTGCAGTCTTTGCCCAATTTCTTAGTCTTCCATGTAAAGGTAGCAAGAGAACTAATATTTTTAACCAGCGCCTGTCATTAATTTATTAGCCTAATAACGCAAATAAATTTCAGCACATCGTCTGCTGCGTAAATAAATAAATGAACGCATTTTGTCTTGTTTGCGATGCACAACGCTGCAGTCGGGGCCCACTTGCATCGAGTTAAGTTAATGCGGCCGACCCCAATTTTCATGAAAATTGATTGCTCGGGGATTCGCGTTCCCTTGCTGCCGCCGGAATGAGATACACCCACGTGTGCCGCTGCACGAACGGCAAGCTCACTATATAAATGAGACGGTAAAATAGGGTAGTTTATATACTATATACATGGGTAGTTGAGTACCACGCTCGCGGAATTCATTAAAATCTATAGGAATTAGAAATGTTTTTGAAATTCGTGTGGTAAAGTCATGTTTTTTAATTGAAAGTCAATTCATTATTATTAATATTATTGGGCGAAGCAGTGAGATCTAAAGCCGGCTTGGTCGCGTTTTTCATAAATGTTGCTGGAAAATTAGTTACTTTCGAGAATATTAAATGCAGTGATAACATTCAAGTAACATGGTTTACTACCATCTTTTAATCAATATTAACGAAGGGATCAATATATTTACGACCCTGATAAGCTTCAGTCCAAATAGCGTTTTCAATTCATTTTTTGGTCATTATCAAAATTGTTATTTGTGTTATCTCAACCTTCCGTTATGTTTTACTTTGTTTGTACGTTCACCGCTTCATTATGATAACAACCGCGCCACGCATTGAAATGCAGATTACTGTAGGAAGTGAGCTATCAGTCCACCACGAGTGACATTTTTGATAACATTGAAATTCAAAAAGGGAATCCACATCCAAACAAAACTATCACATGCTTTTCAAAAGATAAGTCTGTTCGAATTACATTTCAATTAACGCCTAATTCATGTAGTATCCTTGGTAAACATTAACTAGGTTGTTGCATGCGCTTCGGTACTTTTTCATTCTGCATGTGAGACAACTGGATTCAAGTATCTAAGCGCAGTTGCAGCATAATTATAGCAAGTGCAAGCAGGGGACGGACGGCATTGTTGTGATGTTGAAATATATCGAACACTGCGAGAATAGAGCTGTTAAAAATGCGGTTTGTTTTGTTTGGTACAAACTTTGTTTGGTTAATTTAAACAGTTTATGATTACGTTAAAATGGTTTGCAGATAACTACAAATTGTGGTAATTTTTACGCAAACACCCATTTTGTAGTAAATATCACTTATTATAATATTGACTTTTGTTTATCATATTTCAAGTTTGAGAAAAGGTGACATTCCCAATGAGTCGTGAGCATTTCTGAGTTATTCATCAATGCTTTGCCTTCGTCTTTTGTTTAATTTGAGTCATACACATTTAGCTTCCGTTTGAAACGTTTTAGAAACGATTTGTTCTGCGATTACCATTTGCAAGGCAGATAAATTTGAAAATAGATATTTTTCGTGTTAACTCCGTTGGTATTGCAAGGATCATAATAGAAATCAATAGCCTTTTGTGTTGCCTATATTAACTGGAATGTTTTAGTTGTCAATTATGGTAGTCAACAATGACAGCTGTTTTAAAGTGCTTGAGAATTCAATGCATTGATTTAAATTTATCGACTTATAACACTTGCTTTTGAAATTGGCATCTTTTATCGTCATAATCGATAAGCCAACGTGATAAACTTATAATTACGTTTCATTTGCCACAACATACATTCGCACTGCGTTTGATTTCTACCTAACTAGGTGACTAATACAAATATAAATCAATACTCGTTAATTGCTTTACTTTCAGGTTGTATCCAAGTGTTTCTTATAACTTACGAATTACCATTTTTATAGCTGTTATTATTATTTATCGTCAAACATATGTTGTTAGCGCCCAGCTGTTCTGGCTTCTGTTTCTCTCAATGGCGCATTAAAAACAAATTTGTTTCCATCAATGAAATTGCCAAGGTTGTTAGCATTGTATGCCCGACCGACTACCGCCAACTGCCGACAATTTTCTTCTTTGGTTTTCCTTTACAGTGTGAGCACGTAACACGAGAAAATGTAGTTCATTCGCTTTCGGTAAAATAACGATCCAACTACGATCACGACTGTGAAAAGGAGAATAAAAACTGCATAAAATGTAAATCTATGCTAAGTTGGCTGATAGAAAATCGAAACTCCTGAGTGTTCTAGAGATTTACTGGAGAAATTGGCAAAGTAAAAGTAATAAAATAGGTTTTGTTGGATTTTATAAGGTTCGCGCAGAGAAATAAATCAAGTCAAATCAACCCTAAACTATAAGACTGGTTGGACTCAACAACCTACGAACAAAATTGTAGTTTATTTTGCACCTGTTTGTGGCGTAGCACAAGTTGAGCCTGAGTGCGCACTCGCCCGACCATAAGAAATTAATGTACTATTGAAGCTCCGCGGTGTAAGGCAGTGGAAGATAGTCCATGGAAGACGGTAAAACATCGAAAGTAAAAGTGCTCTTGCTGCTGGTACCATTTGTTCAGGTGCAGGTGCGCGAGGTACCAGCTTTTGAACCGTTTTATTCACATCAGAAAAGTTGCGATATTTTACTGCTAAAAGTGGTGAACATTTGATAACTTTGCTCAAGCTAATCGATTGCAAGGAACTTGTAAATTACTGAATATTATACCAGTTTGTTAGTGCTCTACTTTCTTTGTATCTCACCATTTTAACCAATCGATGCCGTGTTTCAAATAAAATTCTCCAATGCAAAATAATTTCGAGTAATTCAGCAGTTGTCATGCTGTTGTAATTTATAGTGCGTGGTGTTAAGTAACTCGAACAACAACGCGACCAACTCGATTGTCTCGAACGCTGGTAACAGTATCGAATTATAAACGGATTTAGTATTGTTCCTGTGCTCGTCGCGTCTACGCAACTTTTGTCCAAATCTCCGGACGTGCTTGAACAAGATAATAGCACTACTAGTGCTACTGTAAAGTGCATCAACCGGATTAATTCTGGTGTAATTTGTGCAACGCTATGCGCGACTGGAGTGAAACTATGAAATTTAATTGAAGTTGGGAAAGTGCTGGCAAAAACTGCATAATCTAGAGAATAAGAATGCACTGAACGTGTTTTTAGTACATGGCCGTGATTCATGCTGATGCAGATATTGCAAATTGCTTATTGTTGTAATCGCAAACAAAAGTCACCAGCGTTCCATCGATTGCTGCTTCGTTTAACATATAGTGATAAATATTAACGATTGTGAATGCAGCAGAATACATTTCCTTAGGGTTTCACGTACTTGGTGTTTCTTTGCAATTTATTGAAATCATGTGCGACGATCCTTACAAGAAGTTTTACATGGAGTACGACGATCAGTACGAGGTGGAAATGCGCAAGAAGCGACAGAGTTGGGAATTGTATTGGGCATGGTTGGTTTTACACACGTTTATTGCTCTACACCGATGCAACATTAATTTCCTTCTGTTTGTACTTAAACTTTGAATAATCGACAATGACCAAGTGCTCTACAAAGTTCCTACAATTTTCTCCATATTTACTATTAATTTTATTGCTCGTTGCAGACTTCATGTTACTTCATTTTTTAATTGTGGCAATTTGTTTGTAGTGAGCAATCGATAGCGAGCGCTCGAGCGAGCGTAATGGTTTACGATGACATGAACAAAAAATGGGTGCCATCAGGAAGCTCATCCGGCCTGTCAAAGGTCCACATTTACCAGCATACCGTGCAGCAGACTTTCCGCGTCGTGGGGCGCAAGCTGCAAGACCACGAAGTGGTCATCAACTGTGCGATTCTCAAAGGGCTTAAATATAATCAGGCGACTGCTACGTTTCATCAATGGCGCGATAACAAGCAGGTGTATGGATTGAATTTCAGCTCCAAGGAAGACGCGGATCTGTTTGCGCGAGCCATGTTTCATTCGTTGGAGGTTCTGAGCAATATTGTCAGGCAGCCACAGCAACAATACTCTCCTGCGCAACCGCCCGCTCAGCAGCAGTATGATGAGGACATGGGCTATCGCACCATGACCCGGGAAGACGTCGCCATGATCCAAGAACGGCGGATATCTACTGCGATGATGTCGCCGCAACAAACTTCGCCGATGAACAATGTGCCTCAAGCGCCAGCACTACCACCGAATAATGTAGTTCAACCTAGTCCAATATCACCACCTTCCAATCCAGGTACGAATTTGGTTTAGAAAATAGCAATTGTTAATTATAAATAATTTCTAGGTCATCAACGTACGACCAGTGCACCACCAGCCCCACCTCCAATGTGTGGCCCTCCACCACCAATGAGTGGCCCACCTCCACCGCCAATGGGGGGTCCTCCGGTGCCTTCAATGACACCGCCAGTGCCACCAATGGGGCCTCCGATGCCATCGATGAACGGCATCAGTGTGCCAGCTCCCATGGGTCCGCCAGTGCCCATGATGAATGCCGCGGGCCCTCCGCCACCGCCTCCTCCTCCGATGAATATGACACGCTCTGCAAGTAGTGACCAAGTAGAGAATTCCCTCGCTGCTCAATTGCAAGCCGCGCGGCTAAAGAAAAGCCAAAAGGCGAATGCGCAACCGCCCCCAGCGGAAAATAGTGGATCATCCACTAGTAGCGGCGGCAGTAGCAACTACGGTACAATAGGCCGTGGTGGCGGTGGTAGTATGGCTTCCATGATGGATGAGATGGCGAAGACTCTAGCACGACGACGAGCTGCTGTAAGGCTCTAAATCTTAAACTCTAAAGCAGAATTTTAGTTCAAATAAAAATTCACTTGGTAGGTTGAAAAGAAGCCGCTGCCAGATGATGACGACAAGAAGGCCACATGGGAAAAAACCAATACGCTGCCCGCAAATAGTAGTAAACACGCGCACAACGGTGATTCGCCAAAGAGCGTCCGTAAACGCTTTGGTTCTGCATCTGAAGAGACCATCCTCAAGGTCAATGGACTCACAGATGGTCTGTCATTAGCACCAACGGATCTTGAGACGCTCAAAATCGAGTTAGTCAAGGAGATTCAAAAGGAACTTACGAAAATGAAGCATGAGATATTAGACGGTACGTTTACACAGTTGTTCCTGCCATGATTTTCCATTTTATGACATTAAAAATGCACCCAACATTGGTGCTATTATTAATTATTTGACATGGTTTGTTGCAGCACTCAAATCCGAACTGAACCGAAGATAATTTAACTTAATCAATGTTGCGAACGAACACATCAGCAAACACATAAGAGCAAATAACCGCAATCTACTGCAAGAACAATTTTATAATTTTACATTCTTACTAAACTAAGATGGTAAGCGGGTGCCGCGAATGCGCCAAATATACAATGCCGGCGTGCTTTGCGATGCAGGCGAGAAAACAATAGACGAACATTACACTACATTAAGTACCGTCATGTATTTATTAGTCAACAAGAAGTAACGAGTAAAATTTAGTAAACGGAGAAGCAGTGAGGCATATGAATTGAACTACAACTTCGCAAAAGTAAGTAATGTATAAAGGCGATGGTAAGGAACGAAGGATTAGCGTAATGTTAAATTGATAAAGCGATAAAATGAATGTTTCCTAAGGCTGTTTTTGCGTATTTACAATTTATTTATATTGTACAACTAGCGAGTAACGAATACAACTGAGTAGGGTTTTTTTCACCACAACTTAGCGAACATTGTTATTGCTGAACTGTAAACAGAGAATCATGACTAGGGCGCTATGCACGATGCAATATTAAAACCATTCTGCTAATAATCAAATGAAAACAATCGGTTGTGTCTAAGTAATATGAATTTGTAGATTGAACTTGTAAAATTACACAGAATAGCATGATAGGAGCGAAGCGAGTATTGAGGCAGTTGTATAGAACCTAATTTAGCTGATAAAGGACGACGGAGCCGGTTTCCAGTTTTCAGAGCCTGAAAACAGACGCAGAAGGCGCTGGGTGACATTGGAAACTCATATTAACTGAATATATTTCATGTCTTTTACATTTTTCTAACAATACGGGTCTGTCATTGTTCATTACAGTATTTCATGGAGAGGAGTCATGCGTTCATAAACAAATCCCACATTTTACATGTTTATACTACTTGGTTTGGAATTCTTCTTATTTATTTTGCACCAAACAAACGTTGCCTGAAATTCGTTGGAAATTTCTTCTCTACTAATTTCTGACGCAGAGCGCATTATTTTTGTATATATATATATTATATATATATTAGTTTATAAGAACTTCCAGTATTTATTAAACATAAACTATACACGTTCATCCGACACAAAATATCCATCGTTTTTGACTTGTCGAAAGTTATTGGTAACGTGCCATTCATTCATCAAAACAGATTATAATTGAAACAAAAAAACGGCAACACATTTGTTAATCGTGTAACGTGTAAACATGCTTTGAAAACAAATATTCAACGGATCATGATGTATATTCGTACCTAGCGACAAGAACATATTAATTAACTATAAAAATATCTGCATACTCGTCTACACTAAACATTAACAAAAAAAGAAAGAAATCATAACATAACTTGCATTGCATACATCGAAGAAACGATTCCATTGTGTCCTATTATTATACATAAAATATTATATCGTTTTGTATCTCATATGATTATAATTTACTTATACTTATGGTATACAAGATGAAAATTATACATAATCATTAAAGTGAAAATTGACGAAATGGAGGCGGAAGGTATAAGAGTGAAAATTGTAAGCAACATCGTAATATTTATTTATTACATTTATTGAATTAGTTTGTATATTGCATTAGTTTGTATTAGTTTCTGGCTGTGTCTGATAAAGGCACGTTCAGGAAATTTAAGGGATGATTTCTTTTTGTGATATTTTGCTTTCTCTATTAATTGTAATCTTTTTTGTTTCATCAAAGCAACAGCAACAAAAGAAACATAAACAACAAAATTGAATTTGAGCGAATATTTCTATTGATATATCAAAATTGATTAATTTACATACGGAATGTGGAAATGATATTTACAGGTTGCGATCGCAAGAACAAAGGTGACAGCATAATTTTCACAGGGAGGTGATTTTGATGAGGCGTGAAAACCAAAAATAATGAATGCACTTGAAAGATGTCTGTGAAAATTGTGCATATTGGAATACAAATGAAGCCCTGGTTGTTTTCTGTTTGAGTTGTTATATGTAGCGCCGGTTTTTTTTTTGTTGTACATTTGATTTTACAACAAAATGTATTTGGAATAAATAACATAAATATGACATTAACTAGCGCAGCACTTTAAAACGGTAAATGGTCGGAATTGTTTTTGTAAAATGCACATAGTTGTTGTGTTCCTGTCAATGTTTTTTGCTAAACTAATTATTTTTCGCTTATTTATATGGGTTTCATGACTCATTGTGCTAAATAGGCACCTTTGTTGATTTTGTAATCATAAACCTGTACTATTTATATGATTTAAATAGTTATCAGCGTTTTTCGACATCTTGTTGGTCCTCCTGCAAACACAGCTTGGAGAAGTGGGGATGTCATAGGAGAGGAACCCAGGATAGTGAGAAAATGGTGGAAAGCGATTGTGCGTTGCAGTATGCACGCAAGGAACACAAAGTATATTGACGTAGTGTATCATTACCGCATCAGCCAAGCGTTCGTCCTGTTGTTCCTGCTTTCCCTGCATTTGCAATCATCCGTCTAAACATGCAACTCACGTGCTGCCCCTCCTGATTCTACAGAGTGAATATCGAGTCCAACATTAAATACAGCTAACGTCCGTGCAAGTAAGAGCTATATTGCAGGTGAACGCAAATAAAATAGCTTGTTACCTGCTGTTTGTAGCGCTTGAGCTACAACCACCACAACTCGACGCGTTGTAAGCATTTCACATTTCTATCCGCTTCTAACCATCGCTCTTCCTACTTTGCTAGACGCCGCTTGTGTCAGTCTTGCTGCGACTCTCCTGCTGTGCGCGTGCGGTTGTCCACGACCCCGAAGCACACAAACCTGCAAATGAAGTGCGATCAACATCTCGCTTTCACGACACACATTCTGTACGCTACTCGACTAAATTTACGGTCATTTTACTGTCATTGTGAGTGCGAAACAAAAGTGCAACACACCTTCATCGCTGACGTAATAATATACTAGCGGAATCAGCAGGCGTTCAGCTGTCTTCAGCAGTGCTTCATTAATATTCACCCCAACGCGCGCGGTTGGTCCTGGTGAGTGTCGTGCGTCCGGTTTGCAAACTGTGAGGAATAGTAATCTTTTATTTATGTGCGACGTCTTTGGAATTACATTCAGACTCTTTTATACCTGCTAGAAGTCAACCATAATCGGAACCTAGGTACGTGCCTCTATTAAATCGATACAAATTGGCCTTACCTCCAACAGGAAGAAAAACAATGATTGCATTTACTGTTGGTAGGCTCGCATGCAAGAACTTATATAAGTAACACCGCAGGATTTGTGTGTATTTGACGGGCATGCGAAAACAAACGAAGTTGCGCCGCAGTGCAACATAAATAAATTTACAGTTTCTCGCTAACTCGTTTGCTTGCAGTTATCCACTAATATATTAACATTGAATTTGCATGCCTTTCATTGGCTGTTTTTTATGAAATTTCATAACAATTTACTTCCTGCTACGCACTTATTGCACCCTAACTGTATTGTCACCCAATTGTGCCATCAAATGATGAGGTACGAATAAAACACGCATCGTCGGATGAATAAACTTATCTGTTTCATCTTTGTTTTGTTTTTTTCTGCGGTCACAGCGCGCCTTAAATTCTGGATCTTTTTTTGTTGCATTTGTTCTCTGGTCTACGCTTGAGACTCAATACATGTTTGCTAGTCATTTGTTTTTTATTTGTTCGCGAAATGTAATGTTGAAGGCAATGATGGCAATTCAGTTACTACAATTGTGGTACAGTAGAAATTGTTATTTGTTCCGGGAATGCAGTGGAAACCATGACATTGTTGACGACAAAATAAAAAAGAAGTTTCAGAAGTGACTTTGTTCCAAATAGCTCAAGTGGAATGAAACATTAGAACTCAGCTACAATAAGAAAAAACAAAGTGTTATTTCGCCGATTTCGCCCGTGTTTCACTTTCGAAATCTCTTCCTGCTAACTCTTTGAATCAAGTCGAGCACTTACATTTTTTATGAGGCAACGATTACGAGAGCACGACTCCCGTTCTTTAACTTCCTGCTCCCTCGCACGCAACAATCCACAAAAAAAAAAAAACTCGGAGAAAACCTGCTCTTTGATTGTTTACGACTCGTTGCATGGCTTTCATGTGTTAATATAGTTGTTGCCCTCATGGTTTGCGTGTGCGTTGATGATTCATCTGATTTATCTTCGGTATTCGACGCATACCGACAGACGTAAGTAAGAAAGATTGGTGAGACTTGCAGTCTAACGCTAAAGTTTTTTTTATAACATAGTTGATAAAAATCGTGCTATTAAAGTATAAATTTAATTGTTTTAGAAAGGAAGTGAAACTGTTATTTTATCAATGCGGTTTATAATTGGATGCACGCAGCACGGACGCTTTGCGAAATTTCTCGAATTCGAATCATTCTTTTTAATTGCATGTCGTGTTAGACTTCTATGTGCGGGGAACCATATACTACACCAAGTGTTTGATTATCTGTTGTACCTAATTAGTAAGTTGATTGTTTACCAATTAAAAGCTCTCTTCTTTCTACAAGTAGATTCTGGAAGTTTCGGGACAATGAATTAAAAGGACGCTTTCCGTAAGACCGTGAAATGGAGATGTGTAAAATAGCCGCGGTCAGCTTAGAATATATAAGATTGTAGAAAAACTGGAGCAGCCCGCTATATTTATAAAGTACGAAAATCTGGGAGCCGCAGTGAGACGAGTATTTTCGGCACATTCATCTCGAGCCACTCCGGCAAAGCTTACATGCCAAATCAACATTGCCAACATCACGACGACACACCAACCATTTTCTACCCAGTGTGATAGCGCGCTATTGTCCCACCTAATTATCCAGCTTGAGTTTTTTATTCATTCCCCACAACGTGCGGTGATTAGTAGTGTCCATTCTCAGTTTGTTCCCGCATTTCAGGATGGCCGTAAGCGCGCAGTGAGCGCGTAATGGATTTGGCCGAGGCGGTCGACGATTTAATCTGCATCTTTGACGGCTCGGGTGACACTACGATGGACACGCTGGCAATGTTCATCTTCGGCTGGCTGCTAGCGGCGCTCTTCACGCTATGGCTGGGCAAAATGATCTACAATCGCTTCCTGGCGCGCGCAATAGACAAGACACTGGACGTCGCAGAGCCGGCGCCGGTAGCGACGCCATCTGGTGCAGCCGTTGCCAAGGCGGAGGCGGCAACAACTGACAAAGTAGATGCAGCCGCGAAGAGGTCGGTGTCGAGCGCGAGTGCCACACGCACTGGTGGAAGAGCAGTGGGCTCTACGCCGACCGCAGTGCGGAGGCGGTTAACGCGGCAAAGCCCGGCGCCGGAGCCGAGGAAACACAAGTTTGTGCCGGCCCCGACCACCAGCGGCTCGGACAATGTCAGCGTGCTGTGGGTGAACGACGTGTTTCAGTGGCTGTATAATGATGCGGCGATTGTTACTGATTTGATCATTGTGTGGTTGCAGAGTTTGAATGAAGTGGCCAAGAAGGCACTTGTTGAGGTCAGTATGTTTTTACGTTCTTTTCAATTTTCTGTGACTATCTATTTGTGTAGAAATCAAGAATGTGAGCAGTTGATGTGTTCATCAGTGTTCTCCCCATAAAAACAGATTACAAGATTAAACATTTATTTAAATAGCACGTAAATTTCTAAAAATACACTCTAGTCTCACACCGGTATAGTTCAAGTCATGACATCATTGATTCCAAACTGGTTTATACGCTGAGCATAGTCAAAATACACACGGAAGGCGCCAAGCACGAATTTAAATGGTCAATTAAAAATGTGATGAGATCGCGATGATGTCATCGTTACCTTCATTCAGTTATTGCTTTTCGCCTACAACTCAACTAATGAACAGATGATGAACAAGTAATCAAATTACAAACGCACCTTTAGTAATGTGGAATTGGAGTTTGCGAATATGCTTCCAACATATTAGAATAGTACAATGAAAACTGCAAATAGAAAATCTGACATCATAGCATTAAATATCGTTTTTCTATTGAATCATCTCAGCTAATTGTTAAGTATTAAAGCATTACATGCTTCTGATGTAATCAGCTTGACTTGTGTCAAATCACAACAAATTCAAATAAAATACGCACACGACACTATTTTATGGAAAACACTCAAATTCTTTCGGAGTGACTGTGTTTAATAAGTGCCTGCAGTGTTTAACTTGTTTAACGTATCTAAATATTTGAGGCATTCGTGACCATTGGCGACCTTTCGACAGTTGACAAATGTCATCTTGTCGAATTCATGTAATTTGTTGATCTAGTTAGATGACCTCGTGGCTTGCGCGCTCACATCATCGCTAGATTTATAATATTGATACTTATACTATTGATACTCTATAATCATGCGGCCTACCGATTTAATTGCCTATCAATTATATTACTGCAATAACTCAATCATTGTTGTTTTTAGGAAGGTATTGGCATTGAATTCGTGCGGGTGTTGCCTGAAACCAAGCCACCGGTTATTACAAATGTCTTTTCGGAATGTGCATCGAATGAAGACGTGGTGAGTAGATTTAACTTTTATTTATTTACCATAATTTTGGTTGAAACTCTGCTATGAATTGCATCATGGGACTAAACCAAAATAAGGTTATGGAACAATCAGCAATCTTTAAACCTTTATTTGTTGGATACCAATAAAAGTAGGTTGAATTGTTGGAAAGTTGATTCATATAAGTGTCATGGAAATAACTGAAAGCCACTTCAAGTTATTTGCTCAAAAAGCAATGGTGATTATTTTGTCTCTACAACATTTCAATAAATTTCATTTCAACTTTGCGTCATAGATCATAAACTTGACGCTTTATATTATGTCTGAAAACAATGGAAAACAAATATCCATATTTCCTTTGTTTGAAACAAACGTTTACATTTGTTGGCTTATTATCGAAGATATTCCGAATTAACGAGCGCATTTCTCCGTCCATGTGTAATGTCTATTTGCGCGCGTAATTTATGATCGAGTCGTGTTATCAACGCGTTGTCGATGCATGACAAAAACGATTGAAACCATCGCTAAATTTAGGTCATAACCACGAACTTCATTAGCCAATAGGGCACGGACATAAACTCATTAAAACATTATATACCACTTTTTACGATTTTAAAGTCTACAAGATTTATAAAACAGCAAATAAAAACCTACTTTCATCACATTTTATTTATCGCTAACCATATTATTCAACAAAAGGTTGGCCTTGAATACATACGCAATGCAATTCGCACGCTAAATAAACAATTTCCTTGGAAAAGTGCCGGTAAAGCCAACAAAAAAAAATCTCAGATTGCAGGTTGAAGTCTCAACCTGTCTCGATTGTACTTTGCAGTTTGATGCATGTAGTGATGTAACCAGTTTTTGTGGTGTATACATTAGTCATAATGCTTTTTTGTACATTTTTGTTTGTTCATCAAGACAATAACATGCGACTGCGAAGCTACTCCAGCTTTTCAAGTAAAATGCACACGAATGAAGGGTGAGCAGCTGGAGGTGTCACATTATCGCGCCAATGTCAATCGCCTTCGAGCAAGGTTGAACATCTTCAGCGTGTCGGAGAAATTGCAGACTTATATCAAGTGCGATGGATGGCCGGACGTGAAAATTGCGTTTGCTGCTGTCGGGAATATCAAGAACAATCTGGATGATCAGCAATTGCAGGAAGTAATGAGGTAATGTTCGGATGTTTTAATTCATGCTCTTATTTATGTTTTTTGTTGACTTTTTTTTTACTGATTTCGGATTGTTGCTGTCATTGTGTTCATTCGGTTTAGTTGTGTTCATTCGCATTCGTTTATTACGTTTTGTGTATTTGCACCGAAAAACTTTCAATTGGACCAGCTGGCGGTCTCATTGACCGCGTTAATCTTTTGGAATGCGGAACGCGACCTTGCATAATCCGTTTCCGTCCGGTAGCGAGGATTAACTTTTAAAAAAGGAGCGTGCGAACCGTTTGTATATGCATGGAACTATATGGAGTAAGAATTAATTGGATATCAGTATGCTTCCGAAGACAGCAACAAGGCGAAATAAGGCAAAAATAAAACAAAAAAACAAGAGAGCGTCATAGTAACATATCATACATGTATCATAATTGACACAAGTTTGACATAAAACATTACAGGCTTGCGACTAAACCTGAAATAATCAACATGTCTTGGAAAGTTTCCGTTGTTTTTGCAATATTTGCCGTTCTGATTGAAATGGCTTTACGACAAATCGTTTCGATCATATTCAGTTACACAAAAGGCTTGGATACATCAACTCCACTGAAATCCGTAGAATAGCATACAACTAATTGAAACACGTTTCCTATTTCCGCCGTCCCTTTACATATAAGTTTGTTTTGATTGTAAGAGGCTAAAGTGTTTATAGTGATATTGCAATCAACTCCTTGCGCAACATGGAAGTCCACTTCAATATGGCGAATTACCCATCGTGTCCCCGACTCGTCCGACAGGTTGATCCTCCGGGTGCACGACTTCACTACGACAACCAAGTGAGCCCAACTCTTTATTTGACGTCGTTATTCATCATTATGCTTTTGCTTTTGGATTAACATAACATAATCTCGGGCTTGTTTTTATTTAATTAGGCTAATGCTTACACATCAACGCCCAACACCTCAGGCGTGATGGACTTGGAAGGCAATAAGCGACTCCTTGTTAAGGTTGTGAAAGCATCACAACTGGGCGCAAATCAAGGCTGTCAGGAACCATTCTGCATTCTTGAATTAGATGAACCGCCACAAAGACAACAAACCGGAGTGACGAAGGGTACTGATAGTCCTTCATGGGATGAACACTTCTTATTGTATGATTCATCAATTTAGACGCTTATTTATTGGTTCTATATGTAGCACGTTTTATGTTTCTAGTGACCTAACTCCGCACAGTGCGGAAATACTTTTCGAAGTATATGACCATGGTGCATCTCCACATCGTTTTCTTGGGTTGGGCATTGTTGGTGTTGAGGAACTACTAATCAACCCGTCACAAAGGCAGACTATGTCTCTACAAAGCAGACCTTACGAAAGTGATGTTGTGAGTGGGACCTTAACAGTTGAAGTAAGTAAATTGTTAAATAAATCTTCACTATAAAAATATTATGTGCTAATTTAATACTTGTTTCTCTTGCAGTTTATGTTCATTGAAGGTCCCGAAATTCCAGCAACACTCGGGCAATCAGTCAGTGCCATCAGGAGCGCTGCACCCAACGCCGCTCCCGCTATCATGACTAGAACAACGACTACTTTCCGAAATGGTGAGCTAAAAACACAAATATTGATTGCGGCACAACACGCAGAGAGCACACAATACATGAGGTTATTTATTGGTGCATCAATATTTTTCCTTTAATTCGCTTCTAGATAATTTGATGAATGGCGACCACTTGGCGAAAGCGGCCATTAATGATATTCAACGAAATCGCGACGCAATGGCCAATGTCAATAAAAGTTCATTGGTAATTCATAGTGTTTCACGAGTAAGTCAATAGTTTCATTAATCTGCTTTACAAAAAAGTACAAATTTTAATGGCTTATTATTTTCCAGCAACCTTCAACACGTCTTGTAAAGGTAATTTTTGTTTTGTTTCGTTGTTTACGAGTAATTTTTACGAAAGAAAAATGTTTGGCTGTAATCTTTTGATTTATTACTGGCAATTACTAATGTTATGGCGTTTGTGTGGGGTTCTTGTTTGACTAATCAGGTTGAATTGAGTGATGGCACTTGGAAGGAAGTGGAACGCGTCGAAAAAATTTTGAACAGTGACGAAATAAATGCACTGGACACCGCTACACCCGAAACTGATGTTGACGGTGTTATTGATGATAGTAAAGGGAAAGAAAATGGTTTCACTAATGGAAATCGTACCCATTCGGCTGAGAATGGTGATAAGATTGATAAGGTAGCGCTGTTGTTTAATTTGCTTGGTTTTTCATAACAGTTTACTTTAATAACTTGTCTAATTCACTTCGCCTGCGTAAATTTTATGTATTTTAATATTTATGTTTTTATTAGCCTCTTGATCAACAACACATAGAAAACAACACCCAGTCTCCACCAGCATCGGAACCAGTTCCTGAATTCCGGGGACGAACTCGCAAACGACGAGACTTTTTCAGCACAATCAAACGCAGATTAGGCAAATCCAAAACACGCTCTAAATCTGCTGGTCCCGAGAGCGAAAATGGACGTGATGACTCTCTAAATCGGTCCATTTCAGCTGATCGTTCCAGGGGAGAGGACAGTAGGTTTTTCATCATCAAATGTATGTAGCAAATCTAGTAAACCCTATTTTATCAGGTTACAGATTGGGCATTCCCGGAAGAAACGAATTAGAAACTTCTCGCAGATCCAGTATCTCAGAAGCTTCAGGTTTAAGCACAGCTTCAAACCGCACATACATCAACGAAGCAAGTACATTAGTCTTGGAAACAATTGAAAACGGCATTAAGAAACATTACTTAGTGCCGTTATCACTCGCGCAGAAGTCAAAATGGCGAAAAAAGGGCAATAAATTGCACATATTCAACGATCATACCTTTATTGCCAAACATTTGCAAGGGTAATTACCTGTTTATCGAATGAAGGAACGTTTTGGATTTGATATTAATTGGTATGGGACTTTGTAGCGGTACAGTGTGCCAAGTTTGCAGTAAAAGCATAGCCCGCAGAATTGGCAAGCAGGGCTACGAGTGTCGCGATTGTCTGCTAAAGTGCCACAAACACTGCCACGTCAAAGTGAACGACACGTGCCCAACTTCAACAATTTATAACATTGAATTGTAAGTATTTATATTATTTATTCATATTGCTAATTTTACTAATATTAATTAATCCAGAAATAAGTTGATTAGCGCTACAAATGCAACAAAATTGACAATACTGCAAACTTTCATTGTGATTTATTAGAATTTCTTGCGTGTCATACGATAATTTGCAACTTTCCTGGTTCTTCGAAACTGTAAGACACTCGACACTCAGCCACCGAACGAACAACATCTTTTGCAAGTTACTCCCTGCAATTAAAATCCATTGCTTATTTTATAGTACTAGAAGCACTACCAATTGTATTAAGAACACAATTTTCATAAGTAGTACATTACATAATACAAAATCATGTACCATGTATCAGTAGAAAAGCACGGTAAAGCAAATACAGCAGCACCATATCTCCCCATGTAACCCAAGGCAAAGCAACGCCACATAATGAATGCAATCGAATAATTCAATCAAGTGTCCTGATTAAAACTAATAGTTTAATACGACTTTGAAGTTCATACCCAGGTCCCTATGTGACGCAATACAAGTCAATATGTATTAACGCCTATCTATTCTACAATATATGTACTCACGGAATCCTGTCCCATTTACTGCTAAAAAATAATAGTTGGTACAAAATAAATAATTTAAAAAAAAAATGAAAGTTTGCTGTAGGCAATTGAAAGCTTTCAATGAATTCGATGTCATTGAGTTTATGCTAGCAGAGAAATTAATTTGCATTTCTTTTTGCGCATTATTGATCACTCAAATTGAAATTGGATAAAGGTTTTAAGTAAGTGCGCAAGAAATTACTTCATTTTTATTTGATTTCCTCAGAGTTTTAAATCTTAGGGCACTTTTTGCTTGGTTGCTTCGAATTTTTCCTTCACATTATTTAAAACTCATACTAAACTCGTTGACATATTCTCCAACTGATGAAGGTTCTGATATTAATTCTTATTTCTTTCTATGGGTCTCTGCTGCCTGTTTTGAGTGAATAAGTGGTAAGAATTCGGTGTGGTGTTTATTGAAAGTAATCGATAGAAATTTCTTCAATATTGTTTTGTGCGTTGATTGTTTCTAACCACATCTTGACTTGGATTTAATTCTAATCAACTGTTAAATTATAGATCCTACATTCAGAATATCTACACTGACAAGCATTTGAGCGTGCTGTAAGAAGTCATCAATGGAGGACTCGCCAAACACGAGTATAAACAATTATTCTAAGTATAATAAGGGAGGAAATGGAATCTTTAAAAGAAAATGCACTGTAAACTGTAAGGTTGTTACGGTTGTTAATATTTCTCTTACATTTATGTAATTTTGTTTAATTTCGATTAACTTAAAACCAAGAATTGTTTCGTGATTGACATAACTTATTCAATATTCGAAAGGTTTTGTTTATTTTATTTAGTGTTCATCTTGCTACATTAATAACTTTATCATTTTTGTTAATGGTGCACAATTGTGATTGTTTTTATTATTTTTTTATACCGATTTAGTTATCTATTGCGTATTGGGTATTGCGGTGGTTGTTTAATTAACTTAATTTTATTGGTACATGATTATTTCTTCCACTGTTTATTTCATCATTTGATTGAACAATTTTAATCGTACGAGTTTACAAATATAATAATTAATACTGTGGTAAATTCATACGCTTCATATGTCTTGGAACATTCTATAAAAAATTATTACGAGTGAACAGTTAATTTGATGTCGTACTTATGATAAAACGTGCTAAAATTGGCTGAATATGCATAAGTTAAATAACATGATTACTCGATAAGCTTGAAATCACATGAATTCTATACTTATACCGAACTTACACGAAATAACCGTTTTGTATTCGATTTGTTAAACTGCGGCAGCTTTTTGTATAAATTTACATTGGTGATAAATCGCAAATCGACAACTTCATCAACTTCTAATGAGTAAACAGCAGCACAACGCGGCAACACTTGGGTCAACAAGGAGGAGGGTGTTAAGCAAGAGCGGGTATAGTAATAAAATTAAATTTAAGGATGTTGATTTTTGTTACGGAGTCTTTGATATTCTTGTGATTTTATATTTTACGACATTTTCTGCGTCCAGCTTTGGCTTGTTGCCTTCTTCAGTTACATTGAGAAAGAGTGCGCTAATCATAGTATTTGTGCACTCTCACTACTTTTTTCAGCGTCAGCTAACTTCTGAAGTTAACTGTCGCAATCCCTTGGCTTGGTAAAATATAAAATAACAAAATCGAATTTATTGTAACACATTATAGACCTAGTGACTAGACAGAAGTATGCGACATAATTTGATATACATTAAACCAGCAAATAACAGACAATTAAAACTGCTGAATTATGCCAATTCTGAAGATAGTTACAAATATTTTCAGTCTACTTGTTTACTGTAATAAGTGCCTATGTACACGAAAGATTACCTAAATGTTTATTGGTCATTTGGTCTATTCGTCGCTATGAAATTAGAAAATTCAAAGTAATTTAATGTGGGTCGGGATTTGGAAGATATATGGAGACATTAAATCGATTTATAAACGTGCGATAATAAACATATAATAACGATAGTTATAAATTTTGTTAAACAGTTGAATATATTGCTACTACAATCAAGGGAATCCAATTTATTTGAAATGTATGTGCGTGATGTTTCCATGCAAAGACTTGCGCAGGTTCACAAAAAACAAGTACGATAGGTCATAATTTCTACTCTTTTATTACTAATTATCAAGCGTGCCAGTTGGTTCAATAATGCTGGCTGTAAGTGCGCTATCAATAATAACTGTTTCTTTCGCTCTTCAATCAAATACATGTTGCTAACAAGAGCATAAAACGAATCTACTATTTACGTTTCTTTTATTAATAGCCTTTAACTCGTTTCACTTCCACCTTAATCTAAGCGTAAAGTTTGGTGGAATGCTTGTGGACACAATGACTAATCCGATTTGATCGGAATTTCAATGTACAGTTACAGACATTTCATCGTCGGTAGTGAATACAGTTAATGATTATTCGGATAGAAGAGTTATAAGCTTTCGTATCATCTAGCATTCAGTTATAACATTTAAAAGGCGATAAGAACAATTGGAATTGACTTCATGGTTTTCGGTTTACATGCAAAAGCATTGAAACAAATTACATGCATTCAATGTAGAGTTAATTGAATAGCAGTTTTTGTTTGCTTGATTTTGATTACTCTTGATTACTTTTGTTGCGTGTTGTTTTACGATTGAAAGCGTGAAGAATCGCGCAGAATTCGAGCGTGAACTAAGAGCACTGCATTTTAGAGGATACTTCTCAGGAGTTTACGATCATAAACACTTTCCAAACTTTTGAGCAAGTTGGCTACACTATTGTCCTGCTAATTAAAACAACAGTCTGCGTTTTTACGGCTTAATTAAATTACGATCGCGTTACTGACGTTACAGAACGTTGAGGTTTGCGTGATGTGATGGTGATTTTGCAGCACGTCTGAGTTAAAAATAGGCGTGCTTTCGGGAAGGATTCTCTATTATTATATTACATATTCATTGCTTGTTTACCTTGAATGATGCCGTGTGCTATATTCACGAACAATAACGTTTGCGTTACTTTTGGCTGTTGGCCAAATTCTCGGAGAAACTTGATAGTGCTAGCTACTTTTAAACACTTTGTAAATGTTGAAACAATTCAAGTAATGTTTAAGAGTAAAATTTGGTATGAAGAGAAAATTCAGAAATTTTAACACCGTGAATGACTTTATAGAATGTCATTGCTTTTAGTTTCAAAGTAACAAATTAGTACAAAGTTACAAAAGTTGCAAAGTTACAGGTTATTTAGATATTTTCATTTGAAGAAAACTGCGTTTTGCAGAATACGGTCACAATATTCAATATCGCATTGTTTTATTGTGCGGTAGTCATGGGAATTAAGGTCTTTAGACGGTGCGTTAACCCAGGGAATTAGCCAAAGTCGATGGAGGGATTAGGGACTTCCGCGTGCGATACCGCATTCCATAGGGGATTAAACAAGGTCGATTGAGGGATTAGGGACTTCCGCGTGCGATACCGCATTCCATAGGGGATTAAACAAGGTCGATCGAGGGATTAAGGACTTCCGCGTGCGATACCGCATTCCATAGGGGATTAAGCAAGGTCGATCGAGGCATTAGGGACTTCCGCGTGCGATACCGCATTCCATAGGGGATTAAACAAGGTCGATCGAGGGATTAAGAACTTTCGCGTGCGGTACCGCATTCCATAGGGGATTAAGCAAGGTCGATCGAGGGATTAGGGACTACCGGACGCAGATACTCGCTCTCTATGCTACTATTAAGAAAACTAATTTCTGTCTTAAATAATTTCCCAATAAATTGACTAATAAATTACATATTTCTTCCGGAAAAAAAACGCAGTCAACAGCATTGATTTTTTTATTTCTGTTTCCGTTATGACCACATTTAAACAACTTCGTAATGTATGCGCAGTGGTCATGCAACGAACACAGGTGTAGTAAATGCAAAACTACTCGACTAGACTTAAGTACCTTAAGCCGCTCAAACATGTTCAGCAAACCTAATTCGAAAGCGCAATTAGCATAGAGATCAAGTGCAGCCGGCGAAACACCACTTCCTCGTGTTACCAGCAACTACTTTACTAATGTCTAGTTTGCTCAATTAAAAGCTTCGCGCGGTGTGCTCGTGTGCACTATGTGGTGTAATCCAGTGTAATTGCTAATCTCTTTATTATTTATGTGATACAAGCGCATCTCGTACGGAGAAACTAATTAAACGGTGCATGCAGGTGGGACGGACATGACTATTCGACTTCGCGTGCGTTCCACGTTGACTTTCGAATTTATTTCGAAGCTTACAAACGTTGTGCTTGAGGTATTCGTGTTTTACTTCTCTAGGACTGCAAAAGTACATTTAAAAACAATTTTGTGGGAAACTGGCTTGCTGTTTTTACTTGAAGTTAATGATTTAGAGTCGGTTGGAGACATTTGTAATGTATTTTAATCATCAATCAGGTGATGAATTTAACTAAGAGATGATTCAAATTTAATAACAGTTCGTGCATACAAATTGATAGGCAATTAAAGGATTACAGTGATAATAAGCCGGGATGGTTCTTAATCGTCTACCACTAATGGACTTGAAGGATTTTATGAAGGAAAGTATAGTGATTTGTGCAAACTAAGTAAGAGTCAGTTGTGTTCGGACCCGTATAACACAGTTGTAATTGAAGTGATTCCACGTACTTCCTGTGTTTTAATGTAAATTTTAAAAGATACTCAGTTGGAAATTAATATTCAGGAAACTATTAATATTGAACTACACTAATGAGCCTAACATAGATGCGTTATGCGTATTCAGTAAAGTGCGTGTTTACGTATCATTTGTATAGTTGCACACAATGATTGTGACACTTGACTAGCGCACTTGACTCATTATTGTGTCATCTGCGCCTGCGAGCGTCGTCGTCGTAGTCGACTGCTCCTGTGGTGCTGCTGTCGCTGGCGACGTTGTGCTCGTGGTAGTAGTGCCTGCTGTCAGTATGTGGACACCCATCCGTTTGGATTTCGTTGGATTTCACCCACAATCCAACTAAAAATGTGCACAAACCATCGCCGACGGACGTAATACATCAGGTAGGTGGCACGCCACACTGTTAACGCAATGCATCTAGCTCGTATGTCGCAAAAAGATTGCAAACATCAGTTCTCACTTCTAACCTTACACGTTTACTTTCTTTAATTTCTGTTTGATGGGTGTCGAATGCTTTTGCGTGTACTGAGGATATTTTTGTGATTAATTCATTGATACAATTCTAGATTGTACGTTGTGTAAAATGGAGCATCCAGTGATGGAGAAAGACACACAGCAGGATGTGGATGAGGCTGAGCAGGCTGAGCCAATGACACCTAATTCTATCATGCTATTGGAATCACCTAAACCCATGGCTTTTACAATTGATTTTGGTGGTGGCAAAAGTGTTGACACACAACGACATAAACACCTTGTAGAAAGGTATCAGCGAAAACATAGAAGAGGGCAGTCAATGTCCAAAATTGAAGACATACCAACACCTACAGCAAGGGAACAGAAGAAGCCACATAGTGCTTATTTACCTCGTAAGGTGGTAACAAATGATGAGGAATCTCCAGAGGAAAAGAAGGATAAAAGTAAGAACATACGGACGGTTAGTTACAAACCACGTGATGGACTTTCGTTGCCGTTGAAGAATGTAAATAGCGATCGAATGACGCAGTCTTGCACGTTACCATGCATTGAGAGTCCTGAACAGGAGCAACTTGAAATGCAGGAAGTTTCTACGCCAGAATTGGAGGCTCTACGGCCACCAAGTCCGTTAAAAGGACAGACGCCAGATAACGATAAGTTTCTTCTAACGGATTTTTCCCAAGGCAATCGTTGGACGCATGGAGGGCAGGACAACGGTGGAGAGTTTGATTTTGATAAGTCAGATGCTCTTAGTGATGCTGGAACTTACACGCTAGATGCAGACGCTTATTCAGAAGAACAGAAAGCGCGTATGAGTATTGACAAAGAGTTTAAGATTGAACAAGTGTCAAATATAAAGAAGGCGCATGATTATGTACAAAGTTTAGCCAACATGGCAAATGTTTCTAACCAATCTAATATGAGTAGCATCAATATTACAAATAATCAACATGCTGGGCACGTTTTAGATGCGCATGCACAGAGTGTGAATGCAGTAACTGCTTGTTTTATGCACAATAACAAACTGTCGCCGATTGTTTCGCCCACGCAGAACTTTTCGATCAACAGCGAAGGCAGCGGCGCTGCTCATCTAGAATATTCTAAGACTTTCAATAAGATTCTGTTCCCAAGTCCAAAAGCAAAGACTGGCATTAGTTCAGATAAGGTGGTAGATCACGGGTCGGTAATTTCCGTCACATCAAGCGGAGCGTTTCGTAGTAAAGCAGATAAAATGCACGCGAGGAAGTTAAGCCTTACAAAGTCTGAGATTCACGTTGAGGCCTACACCGACAACATGCATTCCACGCAGATTCAACGCCCTTCAATGAATTTAAGCGCCAATTTAGTCCTCGTCAGTGAAAAGTTACCAGATTTTAGGGAAAGTCGGCAAGGGAGAGATGATTATTTATTGACGAACGGCGAGGATGATTTAGCGACTCATGTCAACAAAGTGTTGAATTTACCACCTGTTTTAGGGGGGCCAGTGAGTGGTAAAATGTCTCCATCGAAAATCCCGTCCCCTTTACATTCGGCGCGCCCAAGAAGTCGCAACAGTTCCAACTCCAATTCGTTAAACATAGATTTGTCTGACAGTAGTATGGAGACTGAATCTTACCTTAGGCCAACCGAGAAACTTCTAAATACTTTACAACAACGACTTTCGATTGATAGTGATCCGGATAGTGATGGGGAATGCAAGTCTCAGTACCTTAATAATGATGCGCGCAATTTGCTCAAGAAGCCCACCCATTTGCGGCACAATTCACTGGATGACAAGAATCTGAAGATATCTAATAAACTGGAGCACTTTCAACATAAGAAGTTTATTGACCAAACAAATGTGTTGAATCAATATGGGCATAACCGAGTGGGAAGTCATCCAGTGCAGCATAAAATACAGAACTCGCCGAATAACAGTCCCATACGAAGGTCCAGTAGCTTCTCAACGAAGAATCAGTTTAATACCAAGTTTACTAATGTTTCCAGTGTACCGAATATTCAGCAGAAGGAGAGTAATCTTCGGAATTCCCCGGGTTTTGCAAGGAATGGATCCATTCAGAGATCAGCCTCAACGGCAGCAATTAGACCTAATTTATTGCAACAAAATGCTCACCATAGAATTGATAGGAATCAGTATGGAGATACAGAGTCAAGTTCAGAAGAAGATATACTTCAGAATAATGTGAAAAGGAAGGACATTACTGCAACTAGATACAATCGTGCATTTAGTTTACGTCGTGCACGATTGGATCAGGAAGCTGCACCGCTCACACCAACTCATGTAGCATGTCCTAACACTCCTGAGATGAGGAGGAAGTTTCAACCTGGTAATGATCGCCAGGAACGAGCCATATCCGTTGATAGAAAACCAGTGAAAGGCCCAGAGGTGCAAAGTAGGTATATGCAGAATTTAACAAGAGCGAGGAGTCAACAACCGCAAAGTCCTTCACAAAACTCCATCAAGGCTGAGCCTCCGCCGGCCACAATGAAAAGTTCGCCGAAAATAGGCAACACTGCCACGAAACCAACCCCCAAGGCTCAAGTCTTCTCGCGGACAGACACAGGGAGGTTTAGTATGCGAAGCAACAAACCACCAATGACAAATTCACAGAAAACCATTCGCAGGGATATTAATTTAGGTTTCTACTTAATTTATTTGTTGTTTGATTTTATTGTTAAATTCTATATATTTGTGTAGGGAATAAAAAACAGTCGGGACCGCGGAGCAATTCATCTCTCACAAGTAAAGAAGTCGAATTTCAAAATTGGAAGCGACGGAAAAGCTACGATCCCATGAAGGCGGCTGCTGAAGGCAAAAAGAAGGCGGAGGCAGCACGAAAACAAAATATCGACCCGATGTCACAGTCCTATCATGAAGGCAACCAAGATGGTGATAGTTCCCCATCGCATTCGAGTTCTGTGCATCGATCACAAGTAAGCCATTTGAATATATTCCAACTCTATTGCACTTACAAATTCTGTGTCAGACCATGGGAACATAACTTCTATTTCTGTATTATATTTATTGCAATTCTAGTCCGCAATTAGACGACCTGCTTCGTGGTACAATACTTTATAATCGTTTTCCACTGAGAAATCGATTTTTAAATTATTTTCGTCGTCACGCCTCGTTGTGACACGCGCTTTTATTAATGTTTCAATACATTACGTGAGTACGGAATCTGAGGCGTGTCTGTGAGTGTAACCGTGACTAATATTTGGCAATTTACTAATTCATTCTTTAAAAATGCGTACAAAATAATAAAAGTAACGCTAGCAGTGAAATATGTCTTTAGGAGTGACCGACATTGCGTTGTAAATTATTTAACCCTATTAATTCCTTGTTTTCATTATGTTCATTTATTTTAAAGGTCAAAGTCATATTGGAAGTTCCGGATATGGAAACTAAGTATGACCATGTTTGTCAGTGTCTAATACTCTCAAACACACTAAACACTGCATATGCAAATTTATTTCCTAATGTGTATCATACACGCACTTCTATCAAATACTACATCTTGTTTCATTTAACAAATTCATCATGCAATGCAAAGGGGCAAATTCCAAAGGAATATCACGTATTTGGTCGCTTGCTTTTAAATCTCAAAGTCAACTTTTTTAAGACCTCTGATGAGTTTTCAGTAGCTTGTCAAAGATTAATACTAATATTATGTTCATTTTCTAGAGTTTTCATGGTACGGCTGCACTAGAACAGTACATATCTTCTGAAGATGAAGACGAAGATTTGACCCTATCGGCTGATGAAGGCTTTAGCCCACCAACACCGAGTCCTTATGAGATGAGTCCAAGTCGATCGAACCGAACGAATCTGCGGTACGCGTGGAAAAATCAATTGCGATGATTTTCATCCCGTGAATGACGCATTACAATATATCATAGTCGCGCTTTGATCATTCTATCATTTGGACGTGTCACCCATTGATTTTATCATTTATTGGTAGCTAATTTATTAATTGTTTAAATCGCATTGCACAAACATTTCATTTTGAGCTATTGTTTATACAAAGATGTATGTCAAGGCATGAAAACATGACATTTAATTTGGTGCAATCTGTGCAATACAGCATCTGTTTTGTTTCATTGAGATCAAGAAGTATTTTTCTTTGAGAATTAAGCACATTGGAAATTTATATTGCTCTCAATTGCTCTCAAATAATTCTATTACAAATTTGATCAATGTTTCTACGTGAAAAAGTATTCAGGGGTTGTAAACTCTTTATATGTGATTTTATTGGATTACTTTAGTCAACTTAGTTTTTATTTGCATTAAGTATCTGATATGACTTCTTACAAAAGTCAGTGCATTAAGTTTCTCGCTATTCTAAGCAAAGACGCAAGTTGTCCTGTTTGGTTTGTTAGTAATGAGTACGCGTTTGCTCAATATTTGAATGTTTACGAATTGATGATGCGATTTATTGGTGATTTAATTAGGTTTTATAAATTTATATCAAGCGGTCGTTGAGATTAACCACCGCGAGATAAAATTATCAATATTAATGGCACGCATGCGTTTTTTAACGTTGAAATTATACCAAAAACGTTTTTGTAATGTTGTAGAACATTTCCATTTCTATAAAGTTATGTTAAACATCTTTAAATTATAAAATGCAAACAAATAATATAAAACCGTATTGGATACCATACATTCGAATAATTAGTTTTGAAAAAAACACTTATTCAGAACGCGACATTTGGCGCCCCCTGTGTGGTTGCAGGGAAAATATACTGCCATCGATGCTGGCCATGCTGGCTTTCTCGCACTCTGTCCGCCTCCCCAGAATTCCTGTCAACTGCGCCCACCGTCGTGCCGGCGATACTATTCGTTGATTAAAATATTTATCAAGTTAACAGTAATTTTGCTTCGCGTGGTGATAATAACCCCATTCATTGTTCAGTGTTCATGCCGAAGGAGACAGACCCCTGCAAGAAGTACGCTTGTGCAATTCAACACTGCTTGCAGTGTATGTATCTATAAGCTAACCTAATCATCATCACCTTTCCACTTTCACTTCTTGTTATATAATTTTGTTTTAATTGCGTTACAATTCCAGCCAACGATTTTCAAGAGTCTTCGTGTCAGAATGCAATTAGGGAAATGCAAGAGTGCTGCATGAAGTGGAAGCACAAGAGTTACGTCTGCGACGGCTTTAAATTTTTGTTTGACAAACTAGATAAGGAGGCTGCACTTGGTAGTGCAAAACAGAATTTGTCAGGAAGAAATTGAGATGCAACAAAAAACTTCGGAGAACAACGCCCAGCAGTTCAAGTACAGTTTCCAACAGAGACAACCTCGGAAAAGTACTTGGATCAACCGTAACCCACGACTCTTCGTCTGCGTTACCACAACCGCGGCACTGTGCATTTTCTTCAGCCGGCCGCTCTATGATATATTTTTCCGTACCGATATCCCAAACCTCAACGAAATCCGTAAGGAAAAACCACGTTTTGGGTAGTTTTCAACAGAGCAGTTGAGTAGTAGTTAAATCCAATGGAGTCGGTAAACAAAGCCAAGAGCAGATTCAGGCAGTATCCGGCAATTTTTGCGAAATGTTCGAAAGAAGGTAGTTTATACGCGAAATGCGTGCTTAAAAAAGATTCAGTTGTACTGAACGACTGCGCGAAAGAATTCCAACACTTTAAGACTTGTCTCCAGAAAAGTGCTGTTGGAATGAAGACTAGACTATAAGTAAAACATTATTAATCAAGCATTACTTAATACTACTATTAATGGTAGTCACTAACAAGAATTAGTCAATTGTTTAGGCAATTTAGTCACGTGTTTATATAAAAATCTTGAAATGTGGAAGCAAGTGAAGAATTTAAACTTCTACTGGCATATTGCTATTGCTGCAATTGTGAGGGCAGTTTTTATATGCTACGGTATTTATCACGATGCTAACTTTACTGTACCCTACACTGATATCGACTACAAAGTTTTCACTGATGCTGCAAGGCATATCTTGGTAGACCAATCTCCATACACAAGACATACTTATCGATATTCGCCATTAGTGGCAATAATCTTAACGCCTAACATTCTTCTCCATCATACGTTTGGAAAATGGCTGTTCTCACTCGTTGATTTACTGGTAGCAAGTCTTATTCGTGCCATCGTTATGAAAGTCATCATTCAGCATGACAAGTACGAATTGCAAACCAATCAACAAATTCCAGATGATTCCATGAATTCTACCCCTAATGTGAAGCACAAAGTAGAACTTGCGAAACCCACAATGAAAAGTGTTCGCAACAGAAGTAGGAAGATTAAGCACGACAGGAGCGAGAAGAAGTTTATTTATAAGTATAAGACTGATGCGGAAATACAAGCGGATGTCGCAGCCATGTTATGGTTGTATAATCCACTCACTATTGCCATTGCAACGAGAGGAAGCTGTGATTCGATTGCTGGATTATTGGTTTTGTATACGCTGTACTTGCTGCAATGCCAGAAGAATTATTTTGGAGCAGGATTGGTGCATGGACTTGCTGTGCACTTTAGGCTATATCCAATTATCTATAGTCTAGCGATGTTTATGCATCTCTCTAAATATTCCTACTATACTACTAATCGCTACACGTTTGCCAAAAATCAAGCAAGGATGATACAACAGTTGCAGTTTGAGGAACAAAACGGCCGCGCATACAAACGATCGAAAAGGGACAAACAAATGAAGAGTGACAATCGCTTGATGCGCAAACAGTCAACAGATGTTGTTGGGTGTAACGAAACGACGTTGATTTTTAACCAGAAGAAAACAATCTTTAAGATTGAGTATGTCATGCATTTGTGGCCGAACTTTAATCAATTTAGCTTAGTACTAGGTTGTCTTTCTTCTCTGGGCAGTTTAACCGCTGTTTTCTACTATTTCTATGGGTATGAATTTTTGTACGAAACTTATCTTTACCACTTTATTCGTCAGGATACAAGACACAACTTTTCGTTGTTCTTCTACTTGCAATACCTCACTGCAGGTGTAAAGAACATTGGCCTTTGGCAGAAAATCCTGATCGGATTACCGCAACTTGTCCTATTGCTGGTATTTTCAATCCGCTATGGGTTGAATAAATTGTCGTTGAACTTTGCCATCTTGACACAAACAATTACAATGGTTGCTTATAACACGGTGCTAACTTCACAATATTTTATATGGATTGTGGTCGTTTTGCCGCTGTGTGTATGGCAAATTCGAATGTCTTTGAAAATGGCAATATTTTTTGTACTGGTATGGTTTGGAGCACAAGCTGCATGGTTATTACCAGCGTATTTTCTCGAATTTCATGGGCAGAATACGTTTTTGTTTATTTGGCTACAGGGAGTTTCTTTCTTCTGTGCCAATGTGGCTATTTTAGGACGATTGATCATGAACTTCATGCCAATGCATAAGGAGAAGCTTAAATGTAATTCATAAGTGGTAATCAACTATGTATTGTGTCAAGTTTGTGATGGGTAGATCACTTTTGAAAGTTTGTAATAAGTGGAAATAAATAGTCAATTCGTATTTAAATTCTTTTAAGGACTTCGTTAAACATCGCAATTTGTCGTATTCTCTTGCACAAGGAAGAATTTTTATAGCCAGCTATTAAAGTAATTATTGCGCATAAATACAGTCATAGGGGTATTGACCTAATTGTTCATTACTTGCTTATTTTTGGGTACATAATTATTGAATACTTTTGCAATATTGCAAACAGTTCCTAATTGTTTTGAGTGATGTCAGTAGATGCTTTCAGTCATGCGCACAGCAAACAGAATGAGGTCATAAACATGGTGGTGTCGATGCGGGACGGTCGTCTTTTCGTAACAAAATAATAAATTAGTTTCTAATTGTGAGCGAGATTAACATTTTTCAAGTGCGCAGCGTGTGCAGCAACATCTGACATGAAACCTGTATGTGGTTAGCCATTTGGGCACGGTGTGCAAAGTGATTATCGCTCGTTTCCGTTACACAGCGTCGAATTGCAGGAAGCACATAGGGAAAAAGGTGAGCGAAACCATATGTCCATGCATTGTAGCAGGTTGAAACGGGTGCAACTAGTTTAGCGTTGCTTATTTATATCCGCGAAGGTCAGTTTTCAATCAAGACTAGTGTTTGTATTGCATTTGTAGTAATTCACATTATTTCACAATATGGTGTTGACATCTTCTTAGTACGCAAATTCTGTTAATCCTTGTGTGCTCGTGTTGTAATATTATACGCCTTGTATACGATAACGCACCTCGTACATGTGAATTATTGGAAGTGATTGTTGCGACAGGATTAACAAGAAGGTCAGTATAATCATAAGTTTGCCTGTCATGACCCAGGAAGTGGAGTTCTCGTTGGTACCATATGATTTCCTCTCACATAATCGAGAAAACGTATGCCATGACAGTCTTTCATTTAATCAGGTTTTACTTCACTATCAGTTCAGTAAAGATTAGACGTTATTATTTGTGACGATGGATTACACTGTACAATGCCAAGCAAATGATCTGTGCTGGGCAATATGTTGATATATTTTTTACAGAAATCGCAGTTTCAAAACACATTACCACAAGTTTTTGCACTCGCAATTCTGTTCAAATGTCAGACCATCATAGAAAAATATTACGGTACTCTCCGTCTTCGTGAGAATTGTGGGAAATGTGAGTGTGCACATCGTGCTCGGATGTTTTATGCGAATTGCGATCGTAGTCATGCATTTCGTGAAATGTTCATGTTCTATTTTGAGTGGTTTCAGGTTGAGACGAAACAAGACAATAAAACTCGAAACAAAAGCTTGCGAACGAATGATTCTGTTTTCATTTGGACTCAAGTCGCCGATAAAGAATTGAAAAAGTTATGATACTATCTAATTGCTTGGATGAGGAATCTATTTGTAAGCTTTTGTATAGTACTACTGCCTTATTACAAGCAAAAAACAATAAGTTGCAGAATTTGTTGTTCTTGAAATGTGGATATGTGATAGTTGAAACAATGCACATCGTCATCAACAATCGAAGCAATTGGTTTCGGCAACAACACAGCCAATAATACAATTCTTAGAAGCGCAAATAGCTACTGCACGTAAAATAATATCGCTGTCTCCATCAACGATAACCAAGGTCGTATTGGCAATGAGTAATTATCTCAAATTTAAAACCGTCTCCGCAACAGACGTAAATCTAGTGCACGAGTGATTTTTAGTTATGGCTATCATTGCAATAATAATTTACAAGGCTGACATTGCTATAATCTATTTACACTGACTAAACTGCAAAGGCAAAAATCCACGAAACAATAAACAGCTGGATTGCAAATTTTAGTTCGAACTAGAAATGCGTACGGTTTGTTAGTCGAGTATGTTTGGTTTCCAGTTGTTGGGTGAATTTCTTCAGTGATGACTTCCACTACGGCAGCATCATCAAATTCTGCCAGTAGTGTAGTAACGATGGCGATTGGAAGTCTGAACAACACCATCCTCAGCACGACTGCAACAGCTGTGCATGCCGCTCCGTCCGAGCCCATCTTTTTGCAGACGAAGACCGCACAGTGGATTGCTGGATGCTTTGTCTGGGCTGCACTCTTTCTTACATGCCAGCAGGTATTGTAAAACTAATCAATTTTGTTTATGCTTGCCATAACGAACTGCATAGACGGTGTATTGTCGTTTGTAATCAAAACGAGGATATTTATGTTAATTTAGTTCGTTCCTGGGATTATATCAATAGTACAGTTTTGCGGAAAAGAGCTCAGGTGCTTTCATTGTATATGTAAAGTTTTATTATAATAGTAACTTAGTAATGGTAGATATTTTATTGCGCATTGCTGCTAATATGCAGAGGTAAACTTAAGGAAGGTTGTAGTAATTGTGTTTGAATGGAAAGAGAAAGGTCAACAACTCTTGAATCTTACATGGATTTACTTTCAATTTCGTGGTATTTCTGGCTTGGTGCGCTGTTTTCAGAAAAATGATGTCTAACAATACAACATATGATTTGCATTAAATGTTTATTTATTACTCATTATTTTCTTTTAGATTTATCATCATCTCCGATGGTACACAAATCCGGCCGAGCAGCGTTGGATAGTTAGAATTTTATTTATCGTACCCATTTACGGCACATATTCGTGGATAAGTTTGCTTTTCTTCAACTCGGAGAGCTACTATGTGTACTTCTTCACTGTGCGCGACTGTTATGAAGGTAATCTATCACTTGCTTTACTACCTGCCACATATAGTGTAACTCAATAATCAGCTACTCAATTTCAAGATTGACAAGTAGTAATTTACTTTCAGCCTTTGTAATCTATAACTTCCTCTCGCTTTGCTACGAGTATCTCGGCGGCGAAGGGAATATCATGTCGGAGATTCGAGGCAAGCCGATTAAGTCCAGCTGCATTTATGGGACTTGCTGTCTCACCGGCAAAACCTACACCATCGGATTTTTGCGTTTCTGCAAGCAGGCGACGCTGCAGTTCTGCCTGGTGAAGCCTTTGATGGCATTCGTAATCATTTTTCTTCAAGCGTTTGGACATTATCATGATGGCGATTGGAGGTATTTGAATAAGAAAATGTTTAATTGTTTGGTTTTAATATCTGCCTGTAACTGATTTTAGCCCGGATGGTGGTTATTTATACACTACCATCATCTACAACATTTCGATTTCATTGGCGCTTTATGGATTGTTTTTATTCTATTTTGCGACCAGAGATCTTCTCACTCCTTTCGAACCAGTTCTGAAATTTTGCACTGTGAAATCGGTTATTTTCTTATCCTTCTGGCAAGGTGTGTAAAAATTTAAGCGATTGAATTCCAGATTTCACTGTCATGGGATGAACTTTGATTATAAGTAATTGTTTTAGGTGTCGGTTTGGCCATGTTGGAAAAGGCAGAGGTTATCTCCCCAATCATCGATAGCAATGGCACCAGAACATCCGCCGGTACAGTGTCTGCAGGTTACCAGAACTTCCTCATTTGCATCGAAATGTTTACAGCCGCCGTCGCCCTGCGCTATGCCTTCCCACATCGTGTCTACGTCCAGGGATGCATTACAGATGCGCAGGGCAGGTCCGTTACAATGCAAAGCATTTCAAGTAGTTTAAAGGTAATAGTTTAAGTTATTATTTAGCAGGTTCTCAGGTCTCTCTCATTCAGTTTTACGTATTCACACGTAAAATGCTGTATTTTATAGTTGAAATACTAAAATCAACTTTATTTCCATTCTTATAGGAAACCATGAATCCAAGAGATATTATGACAGACGCCATTCATAACTTTCATCCACAATACCAACAATACACTCAATACAGTTCAGGTATGTTTTACTTTGTCCTAGAGCGTTATTAAACATGAATCGTGTCATTGTCGTCATGTTTTTTAGTTTGCATTTTACAATTGGTATTTTGCATTCATTGGATTTTATTTCTGCATGCACTTTGTGTGTATCTTTTCAGAGGTCGTGTCACAACTACCGTACGAGAAATTGTAATTTGAAATTTCGAAAGCCTAATTTCATTTCGAGTTCAATTGCGAAGAAGCCTCGCTCGCTCGCTCCTCCGCATGTTGCATGCTGCTACAGCCCGGATGCTTGCATACATCACACACAATCAAATTCAGCGCTGGCGAATGGAAAAACAGAGCGGATTTCATCAACTAATTTATTCATGTCTAACGCAACGAATATCGATTTCTTAGATTTGAAGAAAAGTTAGTCATATTTTAATATTTCATATAAAATGATAGTTGTTATAAATGACTGGACTTAGCCGAATAGCTAATCAAATAGAAGTTAGTAATTAGCAAATTATGTGATAATAGAATGAAGCGACATTTGAGTGCATTCAAATGAACATCACTTAATTCGTAGAATTTGTTTCACTTATCGATAAATTTTATTTGTACATAGTAAGGTAATTTAGTACTATTCAAGAAAATACTTGCGATAGCGCGCAATTTATTGATAATTTAAAGGTTTAATTGCATTTGTGTGCTTTCACTATTTTGAACTAGAGCAGTGCGTGTGATTTGAACATTTAAGTTATTGTTAGATTAGTGTAAATAATTGACAAATCGTTTGTTGTATTTATATTTATGGCATTTGGTACTCTGACTTTGATTGTACTTATTATAGAATATGAATATCAATAATGATCAGAATTATATAATCTCTACTACGTATTATTATTAATGCTTGTCACTTTACTTTTAAGTTCCTGCCATGCTTCTGGCATGCTGAATGTAAAAGTTCTTTTTAATTGTACTGAGATGAGTTTACTTTCACACTTACTAAATATTTGATGTTAGAGTAAGGCTTTCGGCGTGTTGCCTGGGGTGTAAATTATGAATGCACTGTGCCTTATGATGGAACCGATACGCATTAAACAAATGGCATATTGGCGAGAAAAGCTCATCCCAATACAATAAATATCTCTTCGCAGTTCGAATAATAATTCTATCATAGGCTGAAGCCTGATGCAGAGTAGACGGAGAGAAAAAAACACTTCATAACCAAGATCAATTAAACACTTAGTTCTTTTTAAGTTAATTGATGTTGTAATATATGTTGTAAATTGATTGTTACGCTCGGTTATTGATTGCATTGCAGGCGGTAAGAATACGCGCGGGCAGCGAATATCAACTTTTGATCCGGATGATCCAATGAGCCCCACTGGGGGGGTTGTGCCAGCGACTTACAATAGCGTCGATACTTCCAGTATGACACCGCTCCCAGGCAAAGTGTCCACCATCTCGCCGGCCAATTACACGGAGAAGACGATGTTGCTCAGCTCCGATGATGAGAACTAATCACATGTAGAGAATGACATGCCTACTACCATTTCACGTACTACCACTAATTAACATACAAATTACTATCTATTTAAATTAACTACACTTGAAATTATTATCAGAATGCGAAAGGCAGTAATAATTATACTGCAAGCTAATTAATCAACTATCAGAGGTATAGGTGAAGAGGTGTATGAATTGTCTTGAATATTGTTTTTTGGATTTACAATTTTATGTCCAAATATTCTTTTTATTATTTCGTTTCGATTTATTTTACTTTTGAGATGTTTTTTCTACACTGACTATATTAACATTCCAGGTCGAAGACGAGCTGAATGCTTAGTTTACAATGTTGTTTACGTGTTCATTAATCAAGTTTACATATAAGGCATTTGTTTCATTTTTAATTGTTGTACTTAAGTTGATAACTTGAGAATGATGTTAACTTATTTTGGTTCATAATGAATTAGTTAATGGTGACAATGTGATAGCAGATAGTTTAATAATGAATGGATCATTGTGCAATTGTATAAATCAAAATGATACATTGTTGTACCTGTATCCGTTTTAGTTCGTTTCTCATTAATTTCTTGTTTCTCTAGCCAAAGATTGATTATTATTAATATCTACCATGAATGGCGATTGTAGAAGATTCTCATATACAACAAGAATGTATAATCTTAACGTTGGGATGTACGATTGCTTTAATATTTGAAGTGAATATACAAATAACTGTTTATTTACGTAAATAATGAGTTGGTTAATGCAGTAAATATAGTTTGGTTGACAAATTGAATTTATTGACAGTGGCAATTGTCGCTTGATTTGATTCCAAAATGGTACATGGCGCGTTTTGTAGTTTGCAAGTCTCGTATTAATATTTTGAGTAGCAGGGTGAAACAGAAATTAGTGATTCGCAACTTAGGTAAAGTAATTCGAAATATAGACAACGAATGCGGTGAGTCTAGGTATATTTATTGTACCTGCTTTGACCAACCTATTTGGTCCTCGTTTTGATCTGAAGAATAATTAACACTTTTTGAATATGAGTATGAGTATCCAGTAATATAATTTCGTTACTATATTTAATTTATTTAATGAAACTACACTTGTTAATTAACTCAATTTTACGCACATAGCGTCCTCTTGTTTTCAAATTGTGCAGTTGAACAGAGCAGTGCAACTCAATTATATTTGAAGAGACTGAAATAGAACTTCGGACAGCTTAGCAAAATATGATGGCGCTGGTTGAATTATCGATTTATCTACGCTTAGCAGTTGCACGTCGCTCGTATGTTCTGTGCGCACTTATTGGCGTTTTTACAATGCCATTCGATAGTTTTCAGTATCGTCGCGTATTAGTGGTCGTTATTTAGTTCAATGCCGGATTAATTAACAGTCTATACTCAGGAATCATCTAAAGTAGGATACTTACTATAGGCCAGTGGTCATTAATTAAACTGTTGGTTTTAAAGTCACCGTGTACTTCAATAGAGTACAGAAGTTTTCCGCCGGATTTGGTTGATTTCCAATCGTGTGCACCTAACATCATTGTATTTATATGACAACATTAGCAATTTAATTTTCTTTTGTTTTGTGTGTTATAAATTATAATTAGGTGAAATCATCTTTGCGGAGTAACTACAACGTTGTGCTACGATGCTAGATGCCAAGCCAAGTAACCAAATTCAGATAGATATTCTTTCAATGATAATGGTATTTCAAAGGTGGATAAACAAGGATTAAAGGAAGTGTTAATAAATTATAGAAATCTCATCAATTAAATAACTAAGACAAATCTTGTGATGTTGATTGCAGTTGCAGTCAACCGGTGGCGAAACAGTCGATGGCACAACTAGCGCCTTATTTTTTTACGGCCACGGTTTGTAGTTTGGTCTAACAAATCTAATCGGTCTGAATCTTTTTGCATTAGGTTGCACTGGTATGTTTACTTTTTTTGCGTGGTTTACAAAAGTTTATTGTATATATTTGTTTATAATACTTTAAAGCGCTCTTAAGAGAGTGTGGAAAGGTGGTGCTTTCTGCAGTGGGAATTTAGTAGTTGGAAACTGCAGGTGACTAATTTACAGAAGCAAATTTGGAGATGAGTTTCGTCCAGAGGTATTCTTTTAATATGAAGACATCATCAAGGTACGGCAAATGCTGGGAAGAATGATAGGATTGGTAATGAAACTAATTTCAATTTTTTGAAGTTGAAAAATATTAGCATCTGTTTCCTTTTTTTTTTTTTAGCGAGCTGGTGCGAACAATGTCTTTCTTTGGGCTTTGAATTTGAGGTAAAAAAAAATTTAATATACAATGCTACACCATAATTTAGACTTAAGTGCAGTTGCATAACATAAGTGTGGAAATTACCAAACGGAAATTAAAAAAAGCATCTTACTTTCTTTTTTCTAAGAGTTGACATTGCCTGTAGCATTGCAATTATATTGACTGATGCTTTACGGTATGGTTTATGATGGTTTAGGTATGTTGTTAATAATACATTGACTTTGGGCGCTTCCACATGTGTTGCAATGACCACTTAACGTCAATATTGATACAAATATAGTTATTTTTGCTATTTGTTGAATGTCATTGTAGATTGATCAGTAGAAATCTTAGGTAATGTTTTGCAAGTATTAGCACTGGTGTGTAAAAGATTAACTAATAACCATTCCTTGGGCACTGTGTGGTGCTTGCTATAAACACTTAAAACTTGCAATATAAATATCTCAAAAACTGTAGCATCGATGAAGTTGAATGGCATTGTAGAGTGATAAAAGGAAATTGTAGTTAATTGTGATCCAGTATTAGAATTCAGGTTTATTTAGAACATGAAATTGCGCCATCAATATCTCCAAAGCTTTTACAATGGGGATAAATGTAGCTACACATTGGTTATAGAAAGTGTACAGGTAGGTAGGTATTCTTTGATTTAATGCATACCTTAAATACTAAACTAGTTACATCGCATTGAGCGAATACCAGTGCGCCCATAGAATCTAAGCAGGGTTGAAAATCCGCGTATTGCTCGGTGGTTCTTATCAATACGGTTGTTGTTCATAAAGTCAACGCGTACTTGAAGTGTGTAGGAGTACATGACGCGCTTCCCAGAGGTGAATCGATATCTGCAATTTCTTTTAGTAGTCATTTATTGTGTGTTAAATTAATTTAATTGCAAAACAATACATGACACCCGTTCTGGTGGTGAATTGACGTCAATTATTCTGTTCAATAGTCATTTAATATGTGTTAAATTAATTTAATTCCAAAACAGTATATGACGCGCTCCCTCGTGGTGAATTGAAGTGAGTTATTTTTTTCAGTAGTCCTTTAATGTGTGTTAAATTAATTTACTTCCAAAACAGTACGTGACGCGATCCCTCGTGGCGAATTAATGTCAGTTATTCTTTTCAGTAGTGCTAAATTAATTTAATTTCAAAACAGTACATGACGCGCTCACTAGTGGTGAATTGGGCTCTATAATTCTTTACAATAGTCCTTTAATGTGTGTTAAATTAATTTAATTCCAAAACAGT
>JAODGC010000007.1:4249435-4266823 GCA_027574925.1 Ecitoglossa quadriceps | reverse complement strand
ACTGCATATCACCCGACTCTCTCATGCGTCAGCACTGCACACGTCAGTGGGTCACTCTTCCGCTCGCTTCTACTCTCCACTCACGGCATATCACCCGACTCTCTCATGTGTCAACATTGCCCAGTTGAAACACCAACAACTCCAAAACGAAAGCAGGTAACATACTGAAAGCGTTTGAAAACTAAACGGATGTAAAGCCATAGATAATATAATTAATTATTTGTTTCTGTTAATTGCGTGGTGTTTATCAGTAAATATTAAAAAGCTGCTAAAGTTTATTTGTAAAAGAAGGAAAAAAATATTTGTATGAAGATTGAAAATTATTATTGCAACAATGCAGAATAATTCCACTTAGTACAAAAATATCCAAATTAGGACTAAATCTCTTCATTAGAAGAGAAGAAAGTCAATACTTTCTATATTTCGTTACTCAGTTTTCGTTATTTAAATCGCCACATTTAAAATACGTGATGAATAATTTTTCTCAAATTTAAGAGAATGATTTCTGCAAAAGCTATCACGAAAATTTAAATGCGTATGCGAAACGACGGCCATAAATGCTTATGCGTTTCCCTACTGGAAAGTTAGTTGCGAATACAAATTTGCGGTCTCCATGCGTAACCTCCCAGAGCGTCGGTCGGCGGCAACATGTAAAATTGCAAATTTGAATAATTTGATCGAATATTATACATGCGTTTGCGCCCGACGCTATTTCAAGTCCATAAATACCACCAGTTTAATATTACTACATTGGCTACATATTTAGGCCATGATTTGCAATGCAAATATTGGCTTAACAAATAACAGTCACAATATTAACAGTACATTTTGTTCGAATATGTGTAAAAACGCTGCAATGCAAATTGCTCCATTTAAATGAACTGCAGAAAACACGCATTTTGTGCAATGCGTGTATACCCTTTGGGAAATATTTAACAGTGGATTGATTGTAAATATATCCGGATTTTTCAATTTCCGGCATGATGGACGAGATGGATGATGAACAGAGGATGCGTTTTGCATTCATTTTTCCTGAATAAAAACCACGCGGTTATCATATGAGCGGGCGAATTTTTCGAAACGTGCGGAAAATGCACAAACCTGTTTCTCCTGCATTTCCATCGCGGAATGAATGCGCAGGGTGCACGTATGTTGCCCGCGCAAAGTATGCATTATGTATGGGGTACAACTCAATTACACGAATTAAATATGTCACAACACGTCCGCCCCCACATCATGTTCGTTTTCGCGCCGATGAATGCTATGATGAACGATGGGTGTGCTGGTGTGATGACGCAAAAGGGTGAGGTGACATGCGCTCATAATCTTTTCACGCCACATGACCAAAACAATTGTTTCATATTGTTAAAATAAAGCCGATATTTGCCAGTCCTTAGAAGTATACTTTTTGGGGCATAACACTTGGAATATGATTATCATATTTAACTTTGTTACACTTTGTTTGACTTCACCAAGTTTTCTTCTATTTGTCTTGCACGTTTGTAACAATCGTTTCGTCCGGTGTAAACGAAAACACCGAGCTTAGAAGCGAATGCCAAAGACTGGAAGAGGGACGCAAGTTGCTTGATTGAGTTACCAAACGCTCTGATTTTCACTTGTTCACGCTCGCACCCTCTTCGCTCCCTAGGCGGCACGCGCAAATAAATGGCAATGCGGGGATGAATGTTTGAAGTGACTATCTATGTGCACGAAGCTGGAGCATCGGCTCCAGCATTCGTGTACATTCCAGACCTGGTGCATTGCGTTTATTTGCAAACTAGACAAATTTGACCCTTCAATAACACGTCAGCAACTTGAATCTCAAAATGCAAAACACTTCCAACATAAATTGAAATGAGTAGGACAGCTGAAATAAATTCCAATAAAGCTTTCACGTTGCAGACAATAATGGTTTCTGACACTTTCCGCCGCGAATTAAATTAATTACATATTTCATATAAATTTATTAAAGTAAGAAATATTCCATCGAAATTATATCCTTGGACTGCAGTTTTAAATATTTCTTATCTAATCAAATTATGTTAATTTGCAACAACAATTATTTCCAATTTTACTAAATATGTTACGAACAAACCAAACAGCACAACAGCATTTCTAAAATTCCAATGCTGTTTAGGTATATAGTATGGCTCATATTTACGTTCCTAAGATTACAGTTCTATTCGCATTTTTCTATTTACTGTGATCATTATTGAATTCATGCAGGTAACAAATTGCAGTTATTATGTAACATTACGACATCTAGGGACAAAAGTACTCCCCAAACTTTTTAACTGAAGAAATCTGTAACTACTGCTATATCAATATTTAGTCAGAATCACACAAAAACATCCGCCACATCTCATGGCACTTCCTTCCATCGACCTTTACCGCCGCCCGATCCGCATATATAAATAATTGATATGCAGTCGCGTCGGCAAGTTTTAAAAAATACTGGTTAAATTCGCATTAAAAGTATTTCGCGCTGAAGTAAGTAAACCATTGAAATGATTAATGTGTAGAATATATTTCACGACAAATAGTTCGCAGGAGCACGAAAATATTCCTGTCAACAAGTAAATCATACACTCGAAAATATTTACATAATATTCGACGTCTTGTCCACCTATTGGAAATTTTACAACAAAATTAAATTGTCAGAACAGTTGAAATCACTATAAAAACAACAACACAAGCGGAGATCCTTTGCCTACCTCGACAAATATACCTTCTTATATCTTACTATCCGCAGAATTAATTTCCACCTTTATTTCTTCCTCAGAAGTGGGAACTTCCTTCTTATCCTCCGCCTTTTCACTCTGACGGAACCTATCATAACGTTCGCCATTTACCATTGAATCTTCTTCGTCTTCATCTTCATCATCGGTTTTCGTGTTCTTGGCGACATTAGCTTGGGCTTCAGGTTCTTCATCTAACTCGACTTTAATTTCTTCCTCCTTGGAATCGGCCTCCTTATTGTCCACTTTTCCCTTCTCCTTTTCTGCATGTTCCTTTCGAACCAAACGTTCAGCCTTTTTGGCGAGTTCCTTATCCTCCTTGTGTCGAATGTATTTCTGCAAATGCGTGCGCAATTTGCAATGCCGAGCAATTTCCTTGTTCATCTCCTCGTCGTTTACACGTGGCAAGTACATGCGGCAAAGGTCGCAGTAGAATACTTCTACTTTGTGAATTTCCTCAATACCAACGTTCACTTGTTCCTTGGTCTTGTCATCTTTCAAGATTTGATCCCCCTCTTCTAAAATATAAATAACATGCAATAATATAAGCTGAGGTCTCGTAAGAAAATTATACTACGTGCTTATGTGAGATTGTTTCCCAATTTAGTAAACATATAACAATACTGTCACATATTTGTGGAAATTTGAGAGTATAATTTACGTCTTGTTTGACGCTCAAACTAGAATTGATTTCAAGTTCAAGTAACACGAAGACGAAGGGAATGTAAATATCAAATTACTGTAGAACATTCATTCAAAAGCTACAATTACCATCTACGTCACCAACTGAATCAATAGTCATGAAGTTTTCCAAATCTTCCTCATTGCCTGAAGCTTCGTTATTCTCAACCTTCTCTGACAAAGCTGCCTTACGCTGCAACAAAGAATTTAATACAGAACACTATGAGCACTATGTCAGGGACAAAATACCTTAATGTGCTCAATGCTGCAGCAATGACTCTCGTAGATCATCGGACTCTTGAATGTAATTTTACAAATCTTGCAATGCGGCATCAAGAAGCGTTTCATATCCATATGTGCCTTCGAAGCCTGATGGGTGGACTTTGGCTGCTTGTAGTTGAGCTTACACATGGGGCACCAACTTGTTCTAGGGGCAAGATCGTCAGTTGTCTTCTCAAGTTCGCGCTGAGCCTTCCGCTGAACCAAACGCATTTGGGAAAGGATAGCTTTCTGCTTGGTCGCCACTCGTCGCATAGAAGATGCATGTTTTCCACTTTGCAAATGCATACTATACTTTCCAAAGGTCGAATAGCGCGTCATACAATGAGGACACGTCAATTTGATAAAATTAGATTTGTCAGCATCTCCATCACTTTCACCCTTCTTTTCTTCAGTATCACTCTCATCGTCTTTCTTTTCCTTCTTTGGAGATATTAACTCTAATTTTTCCTTGTCCGATCCATCAGCATCTTCCTCCGTTTTAATAATAGGCTTTTTGTCCTCATCCTCTTCGTCAGAGCCGTCGCTGGAGGTTTTCTTAGTCCTCCTCGAGATGGTGCTAAAGAGAATTGTCATTAGTTCTAAAATAGTTCTACTTATCAAAGAATTAGTAGAAGAAAAAAAAAATTGTTCTGAACATTTCAGTTAATCTTTGTTCCAGGCTGCATCGGCAATTTTCCTCGATATTCCAGATCCATCAAATTCTCGCTGTGGCCATCATTACGGTTCTTGTCGTAGTATCTGCGTTGTCTACCAGCGTCTTCATTCCCAGTATTACCTCAGCTAACGCTAGGATGCTTAATAAAGGGCTAGTAAAAGAAAAACATCAAAACACGTTGGTGCGGCACGTCATGAAGACGCAGAAGGTGCCCTTGGATGTAGCAGCTAAGTGTAAACATTGCGCGCACGAGATGCCACTCTCAAATCAATTCAGATTCAGAACATTTGTGATTTGTTTGGTTTGTAATTACCTCCTCAGCTTGTTAATCTTAAGCCTCCTGGCGTAGTCAGTCGTGCGCGGCGCTAGCACGCGCCGCCTCACCGCGTACGAGCTCTCAACGAGACGCTTGCGTATCGGCGGTCTATCTCTGGGACGCGCGCGCATTACGCCGCCTCGTGACGTGACCACCCGTCCTCGGTACCCTCCTCGGGGACTGCCCGAAGGCGGCGGTGGCTTTCGGAACTCTTCCTTGCGCGTGTACGATGGCGCCCGCCGACCGTCGTGCGAGAAGCTTCTGCGATCGTTCTCGTAACGATTCTTGTACTCGCCTCCGGATCCAGAAAAACTGCGGTCGTGACTTGACTGAACAACAATCAATATGGATTTAGTTTAGTAAAGTTTTTTGTTGGTGTGGTGAGAGGGTTGCGCATAACTGTGCTGAAGAACAACACGGCCGGACGCAATCAATCAGACGTCCCGTCTATGTTTGATTGTGTCATCAAACGTAGTCAAGTATAATACAATAATTTAAAATCGATATTTTTATAACTTTAGCGTTCAAGAGATTAGGTAATTTCGATCGACTTAGATCTATGGTCTTGATTTTCAAGCACATTGCTTACAGTTGCCTCAAACTGTCCATGAACATCAATCTATCTAAACAAGGTATCACATCTACTACTTACGACCGAGGTATCGTAATAATTTTCTCAATATCTATCACATAAGCAAGACAAGGAAACGCTGAACAAACGTTTGATCTTTTTCACAATCCAATCATTTGTGCAAGAGTTGTTGTCGATCTTAGGACTTTCAGCCCAGAATCTTTGATTCTATCTCATCAATTAGTAGTAGTATTGGATGGATGGCTTTCTGGTTGAGATGCTAGTGCCTTGTGACCATTCCTGTTTAATGCAAATCTACATTAAGACCTTCTGCTTACCTCAGTTCTCATTCTCTTCCTATCAGGGGATCTGTGCTCACGATTGGTATATCCACTGGACTCCTATAGAAGAATAGATGAACATAGCTATCAAACTAGGAATATGTATGTGCTCTAATCTTAGTGCAGAATACATAAAAACACATATGCCATGTGGAGAATTAAAGAGTTCCGGTAAAGTCCCATTAGACGCTCGAATTTAAATTAACATATAAATTCAAGTAACACTGGGACTAAAACAGTTCAATAAAATTTTGACATGTGCTCACCACTTTGTAAGGTCTTCGATTGTAATCATCATTGTGGTGACTACGAGATCCGCTGCCATACTTATCAGAGCTGGAGTATTTCCTATCATAAGAGTGATTTGAGGAAAATGAAGAATTGTGAGATGATGTAAATCGGCTGCCGCCTCGTGAAGACCCATTATAGCCTCGACTACTTGAATGCCAGGTTCCACCACGGGTCCCTCCGCGATAAGATGAGCCACCTCGAGAGTTGTAGCCACCGCGACCACTGCCTCTTGGCATACCTAAATTGCAAAGTCGATTACTTCAACGACACGAACAATAAAGACAATGAGCGTGTTTTCATGAGATGCAAAATGTTGCTTCGTTTACATTCAGTCTAAAATACAGACAATAATGCTTGTATATTGTGTAAAACAAAAACGTGCTTTGAAAAAAAAAGCATAAACCAAGATGGCCGTAGCAATAAGAATCAACGTTTAAAAATAACATCTTTGAGTATTTATTATACTGTACCAACCCATTCTCAATTAAACTCGACGACGATTACAGCAGAACTTTTAAGCTGCACAACGGTGGAGAAGCACTTTTATTTTTCCTCTGCCGTTACGTTACGTAGCAATGGAATCGTAAGCGATGCTGCTCCCAAAACGAATTGAACGGAAATGGCAGAGCGTCAAAATGGTGGGAAGCGCGCGGCGATTGAGAACTGGTTTTGCAGCGCATGTGTCGCAATTGTTATAATTAACGCTACCTACCGGCACAATTTTCAAAATTATTTAGTTAAACTCAATTTTGAAGTTGTTTATTATTTATCAAAAACAAAAAAAATTAAGTATAAATTGTACCTTAAAATCAAATAAATTAATCGCAACTTAGAAAATTTGCATAACAAAATTAGTTTCCTTGTTTCTTTTGTATACAAGCAAGTTCCGTTGTCATCCGGCCGTCGGTTTACAGCGCAGCAATACGTTTGACAGCAAACTTGCGTCAAACCGCACCCTCTGTCAAAGGCACAAGCGCTGGCCCTGGCTCGCATTCTTCACCGAGCGCGGTGTCGTCGGGTGTCGTTTTTCAGTAGCGAGCGTCGCGAGCAAATGGTAGCACCGTACGCTGGCGTGTTGTCCTGTGTGCCTGCAAGTGCCTTTGGCTGCTGCTAAGGTTGCGTGTGCAGCCTACGGTCTGTGTTGTGTGTGCGTGCATCGCGGCGACGGTGATGTCGCTGGAGACGCGTTCCAGTTCGGCCCTCTTCAAAAGGGCCGAGCAGCTGAGACAATGGGAAGAGTCAGCGACGAATCGTGAGCCGGTGAGCGGTGCGCATCGCTCCCGCAAAATCAAGTTCTCCTCCGGGTGCGTGTTCCTGGCGGCATGCGCCGCAGGCGAGAAGGAAGAGGTGCTGCTGCTGCTGGAGAAGGGCGCCGATATCGACACGGCCAACGTCGACGGCCTCACCGCTCTGCACCAGGTAACCCATGCGAAATGGCACGCGCCGAGACAGACGGCGACATCGTCAAACGTGTAGTTGCCCTGATTTTCTTCGCCGCGGCGCCCGACTATCGCTATCAATAGACCAGCCGCTTTATAATGCCTATCCTATCGCTCACTGATTGCCGATGCTCTCTGCGCACTTGTAGACCATGAAAACAAAAGATATACGCTGTATAATATTGGTGCAATCATTGCAGCCGAGTGGTAGTAACCTGCTGCGCAGCTGTGTAATTCTTTGTTCCTTTGGTATCTTCCTGCGGGGGTTGTTGTGTTTGCGTCCGCGTTGTTTACTAACATCCAGGCCTGTTGCCGGTGTGTGATATGCGCCTGAGTAAATGTGTGGATCTCAGGTCCATGTCAACGTCCTTTGACCTAAAGCCCGACCGACCGACCGACCAGACGGGCGAACACACAAACTGTCGATGGACTGACTCAACAGCTTGCGTTTTTCTGGCTTATGTTGCGTATTGAATTTGGTCTTAGGTAATATTGTCAGTCAGGCAATCAATCGAGGAAGCAAGCTTTCCAGAAATAGAGCAATGAAACTGAAAATTTACACCTGGCAAATGTCCAGTAATATTTCTTGGAATGATTGGTAATTTTTGTTTTAGATGCGTTCTTCATGTCTCACAATTATTCTCTGCAATGTGTTGCAGGAAGCATAACTAGTTGATACTGATAATATCCAATATCAGTCAGATCCATTCGAAGAAGATTAGATAAGGACTGTGAATCCTTTCCTGTTGACGAATTGGAATTCGAATTAACAAACTACTCTCTGTCGTACATTGTTATGCCTTGATGTGGATTAGCTTACCACTATTTCATGTTGTGTGCTGTCAAACCGAACCGCATGTCTGATCCTGCTTATCATATTGGACTTGCTAGTTGTTGTGCAGAGGTATTATGTGCTATCTTGATTCTAATGGGGTGAAATCTTTATCAAAGGGTTTTGTCAGTATTTAAAATATCAAGGTTAGTATGTGATGTTACATTTTAAACATCGTAACAACGCCTAAGATTGGCAATTGGAAGTAGCCCAATCAACTAGATGGTAGAGGATTGAAAGTTTGTGTGCACTTAGGGAGGAGCAGATAAGAATACACGTATTTCGTCTTCATTCCAAACAACTATTGTAAGCAATGACCGTGTAATGAATTTTATTGTAACGATATGATGGGGGCGAGGATAAAAATACTTTCATCATGGGATTCTTCTTATTGTATTATGACTCGACGAAATAATAAAATGTAAGTGTATGAACTATGTAGGGAATTTGTAGGCAGAGATAGACCACGACAAGGCTTATAATAAAAGGCAATAATTGACAAGCGATATAAAATCAAAAGATTTGACGCGCCCCATGTGATGTTAAAGAATGAGTCTTTTTGTTTTGTATCAAACTGGGCCACTAGAGCAGGAGCGAAGTCGATGGTATCTGCAGGTCACATTTATACTGTAGAGTAGAATATTTTTACCAGTTTTTTTTTATTCTAAATTAATGATTCTAAAGAAATTAGATATTTTCTTAGGGTGGTAATGATGGGAATGGATAAAAATACGAATTGTCTCATCCCACTGATGGAAGAACTACCCTTAGCTTAAGTTGTTATACTTTTATTGTGCACTTAAGCATGGGGGTTGTTATTGGGCTTTCATTAGCCATTCCATCGATATGTCAAAATGGGACTCTGGTGCCATGAAAATGTGATAAGTCCAATCTCATAAAATCAGCTGACATTATAGCCATTTAATGTATTATTGATGTAACAAATAATCCAGCAAGTCTAATTTATATGTTAGCTACCTGGTGCACGCTACATCTTGTCTAATTGCGCATTAATTGTGATTAATCATCTCTGCGTTTTGCCACCGCTAGTGACAATTGTATTTCCCTGTGACATGTATTAGCATTCGCAACTTGTACAACTGTTTTTTGCAAACATTTCACCCACGCCGCCTGTGCCATTGTCGGCCACATTTCCAATTGTAATTTTTAATTGCCAGCCACACAATCGCGACACCATCCACACCTCCAGTTTGAAAATGCTGCATGTGTGTGCGTGATGAATTGTTAGTGCAACCTATGGAATGCCTAGATACTTGATTGCTTTGATAAAATACTGGCATGATAACATATTTGGCGAGATAAAAATCATTGTTGAATCAATGACTATTTAACCTTATGACGCATAATGTGGCGGGGCAACTAAGTGTTGCTAGGATTTCGAACGTGTGATGGATGGCTGATATGCGTCGAAAGTGGTGGACATGTTTGAGGCAGTTTTCACTTCGACGGACGCCATCTTGGCACATCACTAGACGTGCCATTATATCTAATTAAAGAACGAAAAGTGCGAGTGGGCGATATATGCACATCATCGCGCCCATTAATCGTGGTATTAGTTTACTGAAGTCTCTTCGCACGTTGATGGTTATGGGAGTTGTAATGTTGTTGTGACCTAAATCAGTAAAATATATGGTCAACTCAAACATATATACCATCTGGATTTGGCAAATATCAGTATGCAATTGCGCAACGTTATGGAAATTACATTCGATATTTTTTAATCATATTAATAAAATAGGATAACGTGGAATGGGCATCTGCTTTGACTTGGACTGCTTCCCATCTATCTTCTTCTACCTAGAATTATAAAACGGAACGTACGTCGATTTGTTTTTAGAACTCCAAACCATACATTGGATTGCACTGAAACATGGCAAAATCGGATAGGTATGTTTTTAAGGACTTCCCCTTTTAGATGTTCCCCGTTTAGATTTTTTAGATGTTGTAAGGGATTGAAAAGTAGAATACAAAGTTGAGGAACAATAAAACTTGAGGTATCAAAGCCAAGTCAGTTTTACAATGTCAACTCGAATATGTAGGGCTGCATATTTGGCGTGGGCTAACTGTTCCAAGCTCTGCCTCTGGCTGCTATCACGTGAACTGATATCCACCATTTGGTATACGGATGTTGCGAGATGGAAATTAGTTCTCTGGTGGTGTTGGGAAGACATGGTTCTTGGAGCTATCTCTATATTTAATAAAAAAATAAATTGTTGAGCTATAGGAAGTTGCAATAAAATTGCTCTCATCTGATTTGCAACAACAACCAAATTATTGTAAACGTACCTACACGTCATAATCATAATAAATCATCAAGAATGATTCAGTTTTAAACCTCCTAGGCATACTGGCAGGCGCACATTGTGTAAAATAATAACTGCAATAAACAGTCAGTGCAAAAACCAACGCCATTACCATGAAGCCCAATGCATGAGGATATCATACCGAAGTCAATATGCGTCACAAAAACTTGGCGTTGGTAATTAAGGTCATTGACTGAAATATCATATTTTTTCCATTCGGATGTTGACGTTGCGTTGGCAGAGCTGTAATTGAGCGGTGGCTGTGGTAGATAGTTTTATTCCCGCATTGTTGCTGTGCTGGTCTGATTGCGTGAAATCAGACTTAGGGTCATGAACAATAGAAGCTAAAAATCATACCATAGTCAATGTGGTAGGTCATCTTCAAAGACGACAATATACGACTTGGTGCTTGCATGAAATGTGTATGCTTATGGTGGTAGGCATGCATTTTTTTGTTTTACGACTGGATATCGAAAATGGTTGCAAACTTTAATCAATATTGCGTCATATGCACCAGCTGGTATTTTGAATGCAATGAGTGCTGCATTTTCTACGTATTGATCATGTCGTTCGCGTCTTATTGAATTTGTCAAACCAGTGAACACAATGTTCGTTCAAGTCACTTCGTAGCATTGGAGGGAGGGACGTACGAGGCAAAACAAGTAAAACGCACGCAAAAGCTTGACAAGTTCATTATCCAAAAGCAGCTATCGGCTTAATCTCTCAGCCGGAACGTTGATATTGACATCAAGTGTATTTGATCGTGATTATAGCGATATTACACCAGTTGGAGGCTGAGTGAGATGTAATGGCGCTGAGGCAGCTTATGTTGATTGAGTTAGTGCGCCCGTTTGCTAATCGCATGATAATCGAAGAGTAATCGCTGGTTTTCATTGACGGATATTTGCCGCTAATGGGATTTTGAGATTGCAAATTAGAGCGCGGATGACTTGCAATGGCTGGCTTATTTTTGATGCGCTTAATTATATACGATACACGCTTCTTGGCGGCGGATTTAAAATAAGATCACTCCATTCAAACCGATATCAGGAAGAGTGTATCGTGGGATGATGTAATAAAAGAAAGTACTTCTACATCTTGTTGAAATCGGATGGGTCTGCTAATATTTTCAATTTTATCACTTGTATTTTGATTCTGTGCTTAATACTATCCTATATTTAAGGGATATCAATAATGTTTGCCCAGGTCTGTAGTTTACTTGGTGAGGTAGTCTTCTGACTGGAGCAGTAACAACAAAGAATGCACGGATTCGATTTCTCCCGAATATATCCCCTTCGATATATTTCCTCTTCAAGGAAAGCTAACTTTGTTTGTGTTTAGTTATTTAGAAATCATGTGCTGTTTCACATAGGAAAGAGAGTTATTAGGAGTAGACAAATACGCAAAGGTGAAAATTGATTATCAAGTCTTTTGGAATAAACATGTAAATACATCAAGATTCACTCCCTCTATACGATCCCGCAAACCGGATAAGAAGCAAACATGCACGTCATACTGTAATTGGCAGATCAAATACATTCCGGAATATGATATCAACTGGGAAAGTGTCGTAAGTATTTAAGAGTTGACCTGAACAGAAGAAATTAAGCCCACCAGTAAGAGGGACTTTAAAGGCCATATGTCTCTCTGGAAATGATGACCAGCTTGCGTTAATTACACGTGGGCGATGGTTCATTATCAACGAGCAAGACGAATCCAGAAATTCAGGCGTTAGCTAACATCAAACGTTACTTTCTTAATTCGACACCCGGATTTGATTAAGATGTCAGTCATAAAGAATCACATCACGGAATATACTTTACATGCTTGTCCACTGCATACAGGTATACATGTCGTTATTACTTGACAACATTTAGGTGCTGCATTGTATGCAAGTTCTAAATGACGATATTCACACTCATCAAGTCGAATTGCACTTGGCAAATTTGCAGATGCGTGCCCAACGTTTGCAGCTTGTGCGTGTAAATACCATCACACGTGTTTATCGCAGGCCGCAATAAATATTGTTTTATTGCATGATCATTTATCAGACGCCTTTTATTCGATGAGGCGTTTATGTTGTCGTCAATTTTTCGCCGTGCACTTTCTTCATCCAGCAACCCGCTGCCTCTTCGCTTACTTATCGCAAAGTCTTTTACTCTGGCTGTGGATAGTAAAAACGCCAAAACAGCATGCGTGCAATAATAATAAAACGATGAAATTGTCGGCGTTTATCCTACTTGACGCGGTATTGCTTTTATAGAAATATTTAATCGTGTGTTTACTTACTTTGCTCGGCAGGCTTAGTTAGTGGAAATGCGAAAAATATCGTTTCATACAATGTTGCATGCTAGTGGGATCGAAAATAATGATATGACGAAATTATCGCATACATTGCAATCTGGTTTTATGGGAAATAAATGAATCCTGTTTCGTGCGGTGGAAAAGCTTGAATACGATTACATTTAATTCATTATGGGGAGATCCAATAACGTATGTCACCGTCTTCTAGCTGGCTACGTGATTATTTTGATTGAATCATTAAATTAGTTTTAGAAGGAAATTGAGATTAAAACGAAGAAAAAAGTGGGAATTCTCTATTTTACAATACGGATAAAAAGGTGACGAGTGTATGAATCCTGCCAGCAGACACATCTATTGCGAGTGGTGCACTTCGAATCGAGGAGAGAGAAGAAACGGACCCAGCTACACTGCAACTAGGGTTGGAAGGTCGACTTTGGTATGACCGGCATAGGGACCAGTTCGTTCATAGTCACACACACCGTGAAACTCTACACCTGGCAGTTATTCCTGTTAGCAGTGACCTTCAGAAGATGAAGAAGATATTTTTGGAAGCCAATGTGATAGACATCCAAAGGAAAGTACCATCGCTCCACAAATTGAAGAACCCTTACGGGAGGTATATGCAATATTCACCCGGTGATGAATAACACCGCATAAAATACAAGTACAATTAAGAAGCAGCTCATAGATTGCAAATATTCTATTCTAGCTGATTGCATAGATTTTAACGAGTGATATTTGCTGGAGAAATTTATTTATGAGGCAAAACTTCAATATGTGTGCTGGAATCTTCCAATTATAACTCATAAATAGGATAAATGATTTGGACACCATCGTTTCCACATACGGACTTTTCCTACACAGTACTCCCATGCATTCAGTTTGAATCAATCGTACAACATTGCCACAATCTCTAAAATGCGCGCGAAATTCAAATTCACCACGTGGTACAACCAATTCCAATGCGTTGCAGACGTGGGCATAAAAATATTTTGTTCCATTTGAAGCAGAAAGTACAATCTTAATTAAAGGAAATGAATTGCAATCTCGAATCATTGTTATATTTGAGAGTTAATACACTTTAGCCCACAAATGTAACAATTCGTGCTTTGATAATAATAATATAGTTGGAAATAGCATAATAGAATGGATTCCTAGTATTATCTTTTATCGTCTCATTTCCTATTGAGTAGTAAACTCATATCTCTGCTTTCTATAATTAATGTGCAATTGCAACCACAGTAATTGCAATAGTAAACAAACGCAAGCTAATATTAACTCAATACTAAACGTATCGTATCTGCTGCCCATTCAGAATGTCTAATCGCGTTACCAAATATCAGTGTTAATGGAATAATTGGCTTTTCTGGTATGCGTTATTAATGTAAATAGATGTATGCTGATAGTTACTGTTGTTGTTTTTAATACTTGCAACGTTGACAATTTGTTGCAGCTCACAATGGTTAATTAGTGAACGATACTTGTGGCGATATTGCGGCTTATGCTCCTTTATGAAAAGGGTCGAATTCAGAATTACACAGCAATGGAAAGTGCATAACGTTAGAGTTGGGAATGGTCATTTATTCATTTGAAGACGTTTTTGCAATTAGACTTTGTTAATATTCGTTTGTAATTGAATCTGCCAATGTTATCTCATTGTTGTTATGTCAACGTAAACATCTCGAAGAATTATTTTCCTCACGTCATTCTAATTTTTTCGGGATGGAGGATGCGTACATTGGAAACTTTACGATCTTGTCTCACGTAGCGTAGCAACTATTTTCTTGTACATTGGGGCAGAGTCACCAATTGCCATCAGTTGATGTTGTTTATTTGTTTTCTCTTAATTTACTGCATCAACTGCGAGAGGATTTTGGGTGAATATTATTGAAGATACACCGTGGTTTAAATCCATGTCTCCAAAATATTCGCTTCATTATCACTTGTTGATGTAAAAAATAGAAATCTCCATTCTAAATTATATACAAGAACAGTGAGTAAACAGACGATTTAGGGTTTAACCATTTTTTTGAATATTAACTCTTAACTTAGAGCAGATTAAGTTCATATTTTTAAAATATGAAGCCTAAAACTAAAACATTAGGGGAATTGATATAAATACACTACTTAAATATGAAAAATATGAAAATGCCACATCATCGTAATAACAATTTTGATTGCACATCGGTTATATAAAGTCATGTTAACGTCTCATTTCTAACTTTTAAAATCCACAACTGGTGCTACGTACTCACCACGTACGTGGGAATTGTCATATAATTGTCGACAATTTTAAAATGAATGGAACAACAAAACGTCATTTATTACATAAATGTGTTCTTCTTCTGTTCTATGAAATAATATTCCATCAGTAAAAATTATTAATGCCTTGCTCGTTTTGCTTCCATAGTATATGATGCATTCGCAATTATTTAATTGTGGGACATTTAGATACCACATCATTTACATACTCTTAAGCGGCATTCGAACATGAAATTATCATCATTAAAGGCATTAAAATGGAATAAATCGATGCGACATGTAGTGATGCGATATGAGGCCACCGTCTGGAACGCTCTCGACTCGAGTGACTTGACGCTTGCGGAAAGCAATTACAATGCACATTAATTAATAAACTCGCAATTGCTCTAATGTCGAACTGGTGGCAATGTGCGAGCGAGCAGTGGTGGTCAGCCAGTTGAATCAGATATAATGTGACTGGCTGAGATGCGGTGCAGTGAGTGAAAGAAGAAAACAAATGTCATTCGCAAATATGGTGACATTACAAGAAATTCATTATTGATTACAGATAATTGTCTATATGATTGATACAGAGTTTTTCTCTCCAGTTTTGCTGGAAGCCCGTTCATAAACGAACTGTATTGGTTAAGTGCGATTTTCTTTTCTATTTTCCAGATAGTTGTTTTAATGGCATTGTAAGTTTTTACATTGATTGCATTTGGATATTGCCAAGCATAGCGAATTAGTAGGAAACGTAAAATTATAAGAAATTACAGAAAATCTGTAATTATACAACAGTATATTATTTACGGTACACCTCACGACATTCATGTGTTGATGTTTTTTCTTTTTTTTTTTTCAACTTTAATGCTTGGTATGATTGAAAATTAAAAAGTGTCTTGTCGATATTTGATCAATGTTCAATGTTTCCGCCTTGTGATGCTATGTAAACAATTCGGAAGTTTTAGGAAAACCTGCTGAACACTAGGGATAAACATGGCGATTTACATCAATGCATTAATGCATCAATCATTAAAGGTTATTTGCATGGGTTAACGTCGTTTAGGCGCTGTTCCTTCCATCATGGTAATAACCGAGGACCAGACGTCTAGTTTACGTTTGTTTCCGAAATTTTAGATTGTTTTTTGGCCTCGGAGTAGAATGTATAAATTTGATTGAGCACGAGCGCTGAAGTTGGCGAAAATACGTAGGAAATTATATTACAGCATTAAAATCAGTTTAGCTATGTAACTGCATTTTATCGAAAATTATGTATTCTTGTAGGAAATTTAACTGTGAGAGTTAAGTAATTACTCAAAGGTTAATTAGAATACTAGGTGGACTAATTCCTAGCAATTAACTTCCAAATACACACGCAAGGAATTCAGCATCATGTAAAGTCATGAGATGTAATTTTCAGGGAAATTATTCCATGAACAGAGATATTAATCACCAAAGCTATGTCCTTGTCAAAACTAGAATGGAGCTTGATTTTAGAATGAATATTTGGTTTAATTAAATTTGATTTATTTTATTGTCTAAAATGGATATATGTTTTACTTAAGTTATGACGGTCATTATATAAAGAAAAAATGCTGACTTTGATACTTTTTGTATGTCTGCGAACGTTTGAAAAAATGCATTTCGAACGCAATCAAGAATAAGGTTCAAAATAAACCTAAAATGTTAAAATTGAATATACTACACTTTGTTACCATCAAACTGAACGAAATACTTAATTATATTCGTTGCAACTTATTTAATTTGGACAAATTGGACTCATTATGTTCTTTTCATTCACGTTTCCTTTCATGTTTTTACCAAAAACCATATAAATATGTACAGGCACACAACATTCTCTGCTCGTTAAGTTAAGTTAAGTGCTAAATAGTTGGGGTCAAACTATCTATCGTTTCGATCGCTATTTCAATCTGATTAGCGCCAAAACTTCATTCCAATCACATCGCTCCACGTGTACATGCCGATGCGTTTGTGCTGTGCGGTGTACGTAACATATATGTGCACTTCCATAACGTAAAGTGCGTTAATGCCATGTCTGGCTTTCGTACATGGTTGTACATTGGCTTATCGGAATGAGACTTAAATGAGGAATGCAGAAGAAGAAGAAGAAGAGTAACAGTATTAGTACTTGTCGATTTAACGGCGCATTGATTGTTTAGCCAAAGTGATTTGTTCCAAATTGGGAGCCACAAATTTGCTAGGAATTGGCCTAGACAATGATAATCATCAATTGACATTTCTACAAGAAAACAGCAATTAAACTAACACATGGCACATTTCACTTTCGCATAAATTTGGGGATTTTCCAGGAATTTCCACGCGAATATATTATATCTGCTTAATCCAATAGGT
>JAODGC010000007.1:4214003-4249335 GCA_027574925.1 Ecitoglossa quadriceps | reverse complement strand
TATCTCCTGGTGCTCTTCTTCATCTGCCCAGAAATTCGTGATAGGAGGAGATGCGTGGGCAACGTACTTTGCTCGATACACTAGACATGTCTAAGCTATCGCACTTTGCATAAAATAATAAATGAATTATCACAATGAGACGGTATTATCAAATGCGATGCTTTTGTTTCTGGTCCACTCATTGAAGTGCATAATTTATTACAACTTTAATAGTCGTTACGACGAAAGTAAATGTCATAACCGTATGTAGGTGTATAGTTCTTTAAGGTATACATTGTTGCATTCAGGATTATCGCCTGGCTCGTTGCAGTTTCCACAACACAGCAATGATTTACGACCGCAGCAGCTCCTGTTGCTACATTTACAATCCTATTTCGCCGTGATGGGTGTTTACAATCATGTTTACGCTTACATTTCAACTCCACCTATTGTTTTAGGCGAGCTGCTTTTATTAGTCGCGAGCCGACTGCGCGCCGCTACAAACTACATGTTTCCAGCGCCTATTCTGCAGCAAAGCTACGATGTGCGTACCGTCCCCGCCGCCACCGCCAACGTGGTGTATCCTTCCTTCAATTGAGTTTCAGCATGTTTTAGCAATCGAAAAAAGCAGCTGGTTGCTCTGCTGCTCTATGCCGCTAAAAATACAGCGCGTCGTAAATAATCATGCGATCGTCGGCTGGTCGAGAAAAGCCGGAAAAGTCGGGCCTCGGCAGCGCCTAGGTGGACTACTTGTTGTTGAATTTGCAACGCATCATTTGTTAAATGCGAACCAACACAGGCAGCGTGTGCACCAGGCGTAAATATAAAGCAACAATAATACCTCGGAACAAATAGATCCTTGTTCCTAGAGCTGGACTGGATGTTGCAAGTGTTTGCGTTTCATGCTGCGAATTACGTCTGGCCCGGATATATCCGCAGCAGCAGCGTGAAATGGAAACGTATTGAGAGCTGCCTCTTAACGCACAATTGTTTATTCGATGGTCGCGTCTCGGGCTGGGAACTAGCGTGGATAGTATTTATGATTTCTGTTTCATATTGTTATTTGTGCTTTAGTATGTTTGTTGGCTGCTGAGCTTTTTCACATGTCGTTTCTTCTTCAAAATAATCTAAGAACTTCGATGACTCAGTGACTTGGTATGCGTAACTGCTGTAATGTGCTCATGTGTCGTAAACCTTAATTTTCGTAATTTTACGCACCTATTAGTCGTCCTGTACCAATATGCGATTATATACTGGACTAGCTAGCTAGGTACATATTGTACGTCGGAAATAAAGCATTGCAAATTTGTGGCCTAATTGCTCTAATTTTACGTGAGTCCATCGTGTCGACGATTCATTTCTTGTCATCATCATCAGGCAACAAGTTTTTCTTTATAATATCAAATGGACAATATATTGAACAATGCTAGTAACGAGATTGTTTGACGTACTGATTAATTTCATAGTGATTATTAAACCTTTGAAAACAATTTTTATTACTCAACCATTTTCCTACTAACCCATCGCGCGTTCCCATTCGAAGTGGAAGCGACCGAATATGGTAAATGGATGAGATGGTTCTATATATAATAGAATATCCATTGATAATCATCAATTAATTTAACATAGTTCCAAGTTATGCCTCTTGTCTGCTGGAGGGAAAATTTTATTGCAAAGCAAGTTAGACGTAGCATCGACAAAGATAGCAGTTTTCCAGTTTTACTTTAATTAACATCATAAACTTGTGGTCCCAGTCTTCCCAAGGAATATTATTAGTATTATTACTTGGGAAGACTGGAAGCACACGTTTGTGAAGTAAAACTGGAAAACTGCTATCTTTGTCAACGCTACGGACAAGTGAGTTAATAAAACTGATGAGTGCGTAATTTTCATTACGAGCTGGAATTGTATCGTTGCTGAGTTGATGCGATTTTAATTGCTCGTAAAATCCATGCACTTGCTCATATTCTGTAATGCAAGTTTTAACAAACAAGTACGAAAAGCATACAGGGTGATGGAAAGTAATGCGGAGAAATGTTTTAATTATTGATCACCACATCTTCTATTGTGTTGGTTGTATGCTCTACGTTTACAAATTGTTTTCCACCTATGAATCAATCCAAATATTCCCGGTCGTGTTGAACCTAAAATCCTGCACCGAGTCTTCAGTTAGCTTCGATTTTAACATCTCCGAGGTATGTCAAGTGTCGTACTTGTCGTGGACTTCATACAATACATACGCTAGACTCTTAATCCAATCCCTGTCCATCATTCAGTTTGCCCTGATTTTTTTTTTGGGCGCAACTCCAAGGATGAGTTACATTTTGGCAATCGGTAACCTGCAAATGAATGGTTGAACCTGGGACGCATTCAGTTTATTTCCCAATCGAAATGCAGACGTCATACAGTCCTTGAAACTAACATAACATATATTCTCTTTGCTTTGGATCCGATTTTAGTGTTAGGTCAGCGCGTTGGTGGAGGAGCGAGCTCTATTTTTCTGATCCTCGTGCCTATGTTGTGTAGTATATTTTGCTATTGCGGTCACCAGGGTCAGCGACACAACACCGTACAACGCGAATTACACGGTCGTACAATGCGATGTCGATCGACCGACGTCTGAGGCACGCATCGCACGAGACGAAAGTTTTATCAGCTAAGCTCAGCTCTGGGAGCTTTGTTGACGGCCTCGCCAATGTAGTTTCCCAGTTCTGCTGCTGCACTGATACTGGATTTGTGCGGTTGCATGCATGGAGCATTATCTGAAACAACATTCAGGTGGCTATTTGCTTATTCTTCAAAGAAATGGCGAAATAAGCGTGTAACATGCGACCGACATAAAAATAGAAGCGCACCACACTACACGAGCACGTTCTCCTATGCAATTTTTTTTAACAGCACATTGTCCTCTGATTTCAGGCATGCATCGACGATAATCTAGACATGGTAGAGTTCCTTGTGGAGCACGGCTCGGACGTGAATCGCGGCGACAATGAGGGCTGGACGCCGCTGCACGCAACCGTCAGCTGCGGCTTTGTTTCAATCGCCAAGTACCTTCTGGAGCACGGTGCTAATGTTGCTGCCGTCAACTGTGATGGCGAGCTAGCATTGGACATTGCCGAGAATGAGGAGATGGAAGATCTTATCCAGCAGGAGATTGAAGAACGAGGTGGGTGAAAATTGCATACGTCTATTAGTAGATACAGATTGACGTACTAGTAACAAGTGAATGGTTCAAGTAATTATTTATGTGTTCATTGTCGTTTTCGGCTAACTTCATCGTATCTGCATTTGATCCGCCACTGACGTCTTTTGGCAGTGCAGTGACGAGGAACCCGCGATGCCGGACGTTTTTCTCGTAAATTATTATAGAACGAGTCCAGCGGACTATTAAACACGAACGAGTTGAGAGAATCTCCGTTGTACGACCGCGCAAAATACGGGGCTAAATTTAGTTGGCGCGCCTGCAGTGGCCTGCCTTTTTACAAATAGCGCAGAAGGTCCAACCATGTGCAAATGGGATTTGGTACAGAACGACGCAGCCATGGTGTGCAAATGGCAATAATAGAGTGTCATCGAATGCAACGACTGTTCTTTGTCGAAAGAATCTTTTCCTGCGCTGTATCTAATAATAGGATATTATTGTGCTATCCGGTTACATTTAGCGGAACTGTTCTATCAATTCAACAATCTGCCATTTCTAGAAGCATTTTTATTTGATGAAGCTGAAAGTGCATCGTGCACACAACGCATCCGAAGCCGAATAAAACACCCGGCGGCTATTTATAAAGTGTGTCATAACCAGTCTGCTATGTTGTCTGTGGCTGCTGCTGGCTGCACGCAAAATGTCTGATCGCAGTGGACTGCGACTGATAGCGGAATGGATCGACTTCCTGATTATTACCGGACACTGTCTTCACACCGCACACTCGTAACCTGTTTTTATGATTTCACTTCCGAAAGCTGCGCGTGCAGTTTCGTACGATTTACCAAGCATAAAATAATATGTAGAAAATATTTTCATCAATACACACATGGGATGGTGGCGGCAATAGCAATTATTATTGCAGCAAATGTCAGCTATTTCAAATGCAATGGAAATGATGCCATAATGCATTTCGATGTTCTAGGTGTGGATTGTGAAGAGGCGCGCAATGAAGAACAGAGACTGATGCTGCGAGACGCCAAGGAGTGGCTTGCGACGGGTAGCAAGAGCGTGGACTTGGAAAGTCCTAAAACTGGAGCTACCCCATTACATGTTGCTTCGGCGAAGGGGTATCTGGATGTTATTAAGATACTCCTGCAAATTGGAGCTGATGTAGACAAGCAGGATGTGGATGGTTGGACGCCTTTGCATGCGGCTGCACATTGGGGGCAGAAGGAAGCAGCCCAAGTTTTGGTAGAGAGTTATAGCGATATGGATGCTAAAAATTTTGTTGTAAGTACTGGCTTATTTTAATGTAACTTGATTGAGACACACACTCAACGCAAGCCTAAACCAAAGAAAATTTCTTTAAACATTGCTCTATGGCTTCGGATTGAGGAGAGATTTTTCAATAATTCAATTTTAAGCTTGTAAAATTAAGGTGCAAAGAGTTGGGTTGAAAGTGAGAAATCCAAGATATGTGTTGCATATGGATAGCTTTCAGTCGGTTTGCATTTTCGGAAAATCATAGCCACAAGGATTGAAACAGGAGTGCTGATCAAGGTTATTTGAATTCCATGCAGGGACCAAAATAAATGGACACATATTTCGTGTTTTTGCAAAATTATATTATGCAGGATAAATTGAAAGGATAAACGAATTTAATTGCAGCATTTTATAAAATGGACGGAGAACTTTTTATAATGTCTTGGTTTGAATGGATAGAAAGGGAGGTGAAGCATTAAGTTAAGTCCGACAGAGGCGACATGATAATAGAGTGAAAATAAGATTCAGATTCTTTGCAGCAGCTTTACATACCAGCATTATCAAAATGCGAGCGAAGCTGTTGTGGTAGCTTTTATAGTTATAATATATACATATTTTAGGGTCAAACACCTTCCGACGTAGCAGATACAGAAATGTTCCGGTTCCTGGAGGACCTCCACAAGAAGCAGAACAAAGAGGAAGTGTGTCGCCGATTGGCGAAGAAGAAGCTCGATATGGATAAGATTGCCGACAATGAAACGCCAAAGAAGATTAAGCGCGACTTGGATCTGCAGACGGAAGACAAGCTGAACGCGTACAGCATAGGTAAGAGCTGACAATCGCCTCTGCGCACCTCTACTTCTACACTGCTCTGTCTCTCTGTACGGGCCTGCTTACCTTGCAGCTTGATTTTTTTTATATGACTTGTGAATTAATAATGCCTATATGCTCTTTTTTTTTCTGTCTTTTTGCGGATCGTCGAGGTGTAGGGCTGGTACCCCATACTTTGATGATCACTTTACTTTTCTTCACTTCACGCTTACTTCGCTTTTGTTATTTATTTTTTTTTTTTTTTGCCGCCAATGCAAGAATAAAACTGTTCTTTACTAAAGGTTTATTCATCACTAGCTTAGCAATAGTTGTCTGATTAATGATCTAATTTAACGACTCATTCCTCATTGCACAATCTAACTTTTCGCTAGTTTTGGCTTATTCTAATACGAATTGCATTGCATTTCTCAAATGCTTTTCACCATTTGCAATCTGCATAAAGAAGCGCTGACTAACATTGCATATCGACAATAATCTCATACGTGTTTCAATTTTTGTTCACTTTGCTTGCGGCCATTAAAGAAATGGAGGTCTCGACTGAAAGTGAGACGGACAGCGTCGACGATAGCGATTCAGAATCAGAGTCAACTAGTTCAGATGGTAATCAGAATGTACCTTGTATTTTGTCAACAAACTACACGCCACGTCAATCAATATTATTCAACTCTGCGATCAATGAAGATTTATGTTTTGTTCTCCAAATTCGAATTGCACACTTTACTTGTGTACATTACGTCTGATTGTTTATGTTCCTTGTTTGTTTGATTATAATATTTGTCCTACCTCATTTCTTACTTGAATTCGTTTTCACTTTTCAACTTATCTTTTGTCCAGTGACATTATTCTGACACTTAATTGTATAATTCCAGAAAAGAAAAATCGAGTAAATTCGAATATGGACACCGTGCACATTAGTACCAAGGATAAGGAAGATGAGGTGAAAATGCCGCCACCGTCACCTCCGAAACCTCTTGTTGATGAGAATTCGGATGACAACAAACCGTCGTGGAGACGAACCGTCCCAGGGCGACAGCCCAAAACTGAAGCACCAATTAAGAGTAGTAATAGTTTTAGTAAGTGCACACTTTGTCTATAAAAATGCTTCTATTAAATCATCATAATTGCTTTGGATGCACTTGCAGAGAGTAAAGAAGTAACAAATGAGAACGAGGTTCAATTGCGACGAACAAATAGCTTCCAGAATGATCCTGAGTGAGTATGAGTTTGCTAGCTTTCTATTACGTTGATTTTGCCACAACGTTCTGATTTAGTATCTAAATCGGGATTTCTCTATGGCGAATCAATATTAAATTTATTTGAGGTAACACAAAATGTTTGTTTATCTTACGATGGAAAGCGCGCAAATGTAACATTGTTTACTCCTTGGCAAAATGATGCTTGGTTATTTTTATTAACGAAATTTTCAAAACAATATGACTATTGGTGATTAACGTTTACATCATTATTACATCATAATTATAAACACGCCACCATTGTGAGTGATTAACAAATTAATCTAGTGCGACATTCGCTTCGCACGTCGCTTGCTTTTACATCGCATTTGAGCAGAAATAAGGAAATCGATGATGGACCAAAGATAGCAAATGTGCAAGCCGATTAAACTTTGAATAAAAATAATGCTTTCATATTGCGATGGAGAGATCAGACATTTATTCTAGCTAAAGCAAATATGCGATGACAATCTTAAATAATATTTTATTGATTCCTCCAGGTTGTTTTAATACTCGTTTTTCGTTATGGTTATATTCATTATATTTTATTATCCTCCTTTGATTTCTAATCATTTCTTTGTGAGAAATGTGGCAGCTTGACTAGCATGTATTTTCTTTCTGAGTGAAATTACTCCATTGCGTTTTGAACTTGATTGCAATGTTGAACAATTGATTTCGATGTGGTGAAATCAGAGAGATGGGGTTGAAATGCAGCCAGAAATGAACCAGTATGAAACAGCCTGAGAGTAAACCTGATCATTGTTTGACTCACATTGCTTGCATGTTTAGGTTCTACGCGCGATATAGGGCGCTGCGCGCACGCATCCAGGCCAGTTCCTACCCTAACTATCAAAACGCCACTTACATCATCCCTCCCCCCTCCCACCAGCGGCAACTCAGGTATGCACGACATACTTTTTTTTTTATTATAATTATTTCTTAAATTATACTTTATTGCATTTTTTCTCTCATCAAATCATTGATTTGTTTTTCATATATTTGAAGTTCATATCGTTTTTACATGTTGTTTGGTCGCCGGCTTGCTGCATGTCAACTCAAAATTGTTTAAATGAACTAAATTACATTAATGTACTAAAACTATACATTAATTACAATCACACACATATACTAGTCATTTTGGCTGCGTGAAATGGCCAGCATATAATAGTTTGTACATGATTTTAGTGCTAACAATAAAGAAGAAATTGGAGATAGCAACGAATCGCCTGCGACAGCTGCTTCACCTAATAAGAATGCAGCCATATCGCCGACATCCAGTCCTTTGCCTAATAGTCAACCCGTCCGAAGGTAAACACAAAATTGTACTCAATTCGTTGACATTTACTATAGGTGAATACAAAGTATGATTTATCTCCTCATGAATTTGTCATGGTAATTATAGCGGCTTAAAATTACCGATAAACGCTACCGTTGCTACGGTAACTGCTGCCACAGGGGTGCAAGTTACACCTACTACGAATGGCGTCGCACCTCATACACCAACCACCCCGCCGACGTCTACCGCACAAAACAACCGTCTCACAATGATTAAGAACTTCTTCAAGTATGCTGATTGTGGCGTGATGGCGTTAAAACTAACCATTCAATACTTGTCCGTGATCCTCTTATTATCGAAAAATATTTAAACTATTTTTATTATTTACGCACAAATAAAACACTCAGTTGGGTTTTGTGTTTGTGAAAGGTTTTATGTGCAGTGATTAACGAGTGTTTAGTATTCCCGAGCTGCTTCACCGGGAATATGATCACAATGGTAATTATGCGATTTCAATGCAATTTTTGTATTTTGCAGATCTTTTGTGCCTCCAGTTCGAGACGAAGAAAGCGAAACACAACGTAAAGCACATGCTAAACGAGTACGTGAGACACGGAGATCGACGCAAGGTGTGACGTTGGAAGAAATTAAATCCGCTGAAAAACTTGTCAACAAAAAGAATCAGGCTACTAATAATAACAACAACGAGCAGGTAAATAGTGAATTACTCTCAGATAACTTGTGCCTTTTGAAAATGGGTGGATTTTGTCATCATTCAGTTCCCAACCCTATTGCAATGCAATTTATTATGTGGAGATAATGTTAGAAATCATTCCATTCACATTAAAAAACAAAACAAACCGAAAAATCCATCACGCTTGGTTTGCCGCAATATGTCAGTCGCAAACATCTCAAATTTAATATTGATAACAATCAATTTTGCTTCCTACTAAAAGTCTAACGGGGTGAGCGTAAGTGCCACGATCACAACAGCAGTACCAACAGTACCACTGTCTGTACGAGAAGATGATACTACATCCACAACTGCAGCTCCTACTCATGGCATTATGCAGCCCCCATCGACACCAACCCAGCAACCGTCTCATCAACCTATCGTTGCGCAGCAGGAACGGAGGCCATCCTGGAGATTGCGCGTGGACAACGGTAGCAAGGTGGGTATTGCTAATAGCTTATGGTAATGGCATGTAACAACCACATTGCTGTATATCATTGCTTCTTTGGTGTGCGGTCAAGATCTCGCATAGTATGTGTCGTTTCGTGTTGACTTTTTGGTTGCTTTCTTGTGATTGTACTGTTTTCCAGGTTCGCATTTGGTGGATCGCATTAGTTTTTGCGGTATCTGTATGCTGCAGTATCAACCTATTTTGTCCGTTGTGTTGCTTGTTTGTTTTTGCGCTTTGGGGATTTGTTTTAAAGTAAATAGCTTGTAAAGTAAATCATACTAGGTAGTATCACATAGAGTGGGTCATATCTTGTAGATAGATGTTGAAACATTTTACAGAAATTTAACTTTGTTAGTTGATATTCAGTAAATAAATCTGTATTTCTTCGCAATGTGTAAGTGATTGTTGCTGGAAATGTTAACAACGCTGATGATCGCATTGCCTTGTTTATAATCACCTCACTGGCCTTGAAGTAGCTACCTGATGTACCTATATGGCAATTAGAGAAATCGTGTACATATAAATAATCATCCTGATGACGATATCTCCCTTCTATTCTATTGCGGAATCTGGGGATTTCAATTTTTTACTTTTTTTTTCAAGCATTTTGTTTATTAGTAATTTGCTTAGCACTGTAGTAACGACTCTTCCTACCGGTTCATTATGAACCACTGTCGTTAATAGTACCTTACACATTTTTATTTCTTGTTTAGTTTAAATTGGAAGACGCCAACAAAGTGGAGCCGCCTTCGACATCTACTACAGTGTCCTCAACAACACCTGCATTTGTACGACGGCCGTCTAGTACTACCACTATCGCCTCTACAACCACAACGTCCCCATCGGTGCGCCCATCGTCAGCCCCAGTTGTTGAAACTGCGGATACAACAGTAACGGTATCTCTCCGAAAACCCAAAACGGCGGAGGAGAAGGAAGCTGATAGGGAACAGGATAAGGAGAACGATGTTCGAAATGTGCAAGCAACTTTAGCAACACAAGCTGCGATTCAACGGCGAAGGAGGCCCAAGCGAAGGTCTACTGGAGTTGTTGCATTTGACAATAATGAAGTAAGTAAGAAAATAGTTAATTCAACATGCAAAGGTAATGAAGAATAATCATCGACGTGGACTAATATTTCTGGCTATTTTAGGATCTTGAGTCCGAGAAAGATAGTACTACTACGGGAGAAAATGAAGACTTGAGTAAATCTAATCAACAAGAGGTAAGTGTGTATATACTATGCTTTTTTGGGCTTGAGTAAGAGAATGAGTCAAAGTTCTTAGTTTAATTTCAAGGTTTCATTCTTGCTCCTGAAATAAGGTGGCATTTATTTTGGCGATGCCTTCATGTAAAATCGCTTTGTTGTGAGATCAGGTGTTGAACCTGAATGTGACAAATGCATATTTATAGTCTTTCCCAATTACTGCCAAGCTTAATTTTATGCTTGCAGCAGTGGCACGCCTTTGATTCATGACAATTGCACGCAAGTAACTTTCTGATAGGAATAAATACTACTTGAACATTGCACATGCATATTAAATACTTTGCAAAACGCAATGTCGTGCATGTTTCTGAGTTTGCAACTTTAGTTCTGAACAGAAGCAACACTCATTGAACACATGTGATCTGAGCGCACGTCGATTACGTACGAATATCATGTCGAGTTTGTGGCTAAAATTAACCGAGTGTTGGCTAAATTTAGGGATGTTCTCAACGCGTACCGCACGGCGTTTCAAAATAATAATCGAGATGCTTGGATCTTGAGAGTGCTGCATACAAAAGGCAAATGGTAAAAGCGATGAATGTTTCGGCGTTATTGCGATTTGATTCACTTTACGTCACAGAACTTCAATGTTCTGTGGTTTCGAAGTGAGAATTTCTAGCTCGCAACTTGCTATTAGAAGCTCACACGTGCAGCTTGATTGTCGAAGTAATGAGAGGCCAAAAATACTCATATGCGTTTGCGATAATAGCACCTACAGGATAATGAGTTGAATCTGCGGGTGGAAAGCACGTGCTGGGTGGATTTGTTTATACAGGTACAAGGTCCTGCAATTTGGAAGAATTCCAACGCGAGGGAAATATAAAACATGTTAAACATTCGGAAATCGTAAAATTCTAATCTTCAACATTTTGTTCAAATGATATCCTCGTACTGTTATTCCTAAAATAAAACGATAATATTATTATTGGGACAACATAGAAAATTGTATATAATTTTAAATTGTGCTAATATACTGCCGGTTGATGAAACGATAAAACGTATTCAAGATCCACACACTATGATTCATTTGAATGCGGAAAATTGGTGTAATTAGGCCGACTAGTAGTTCGTCACGACTATTTTAATTGTTAGCACGTAACATAAATATTTCTCAGTGGTCGGTGGCTATTTTTATCTTTGCATACAAATACGTTGCTCGTATTTTTGGACAATGATGCACACAAACCATCAAATTAACTTGTTATCTTTGAGGAGAAGTCAAGTAATTGTGCATATTTTCGAAAACATTGCCACATAGATGATAAAACAGCTCCACTTGATTTCAACACCCAACATCCATAATTTTTTCTGGGTCCAATTTGGAACTGATACTTTATGAAATGTTGAATCATCTGATGAAAATGAATAAGACCTAGGAACAGTTGTTGCGTAGGTTTGATGGAGCAAGTTGTTTTGCGTTCTTCATAAAGAAATCACACTGATCTTGATGCTAAGCCCTAGTAATCTAGGCCTGTCGCCTTTTTTTGTCCTCATCTGAGAAATGATACCTCTGGGGATTTTCTTGACTGTGTCAAGGTTCCCTAATGCGCTTGTATTTTTGGTCGGTATCTGTATATTACGACGAATGCGCATGAATTGCATGTTCGCAAACAAATCTACCGATAGAAATGATTTATGAGATAAAACATAAGTGGGATGATGAGGAAAATGTTCTAAATTAAACTACTAGGCTGCTTCACCAAAACATGACGACATTGCGCATTGGAATATAGAAGGGCCGTCTGCACGTTTTGGTCTTCGTTCCAGGTATATACTATAAGCCCAGCTTTAAATGATCTGGTGTAAAAAATTGTTGTATCAAATATTATTAAATATAAAATCGTCTGCTATGGTCGTACCTATAAATCGTGAAATAAAAATGGCATGAAAACACAATTTGCGTACAGTTTACGCACATGATGTTAAAGTGTGCGAAAGGCCGAGTAGCAAGTTCCCTCCTGTTTCGAGAATGTTTTAAATAGCGCTCAGTCGCTAGCCGAAAAGTAAAGGTAACGAGCGCGGATATATTCACGGCTGTTCTGAGATACCCAAACAGTCTGCGAACGCGAGCGACGAAGGCGTGACTGATACCGACCGAAGGAAAAGTTCGTTCAAGACATATTTGTCAACATCCACCGGATATTGCCTTTTGTTATTTGCGCCGTGATTTGTAATTTAATCGGTAATCGTTTAGTTGGAAGTTGGAAGCAAGCATGTCTTTCCGATCGAAGCAACCCGTTGCACCTGCGCGCAGAAGGTCTGCATCGGCCCTTCGCACCGGAAACTCTGCAATAACTAATGGGTACAGCTCGTCGTCGCGACCTCGAAGCATGACTTATTATGCTGGAGCATCTACTACTCCATACAGTAGTTACGGATCTTCCTCATCAACACCATATTCGAACTATTCTTCAACATACGGGAATAACTACGGAAGTGGTAGTACCTTCAACGCATCGAATTACAAAAGTCCATACTACACCAACGGGTATCGTTCAGGCGGGACATCATCTACTGCGTATACTACCACAGGCAGCCTTACAATTCCTGCTAAATCACTTGCAAATTCCAATTTTGGAGCAGGTTATAATAACGAAGGGAATAGATCACGACAAATGTCTCGGAATAGTAGTTATAATAGTAGGGATCACTCGCATTCTCGATCTCGATCACAGAGTGTGGGAATGGGTGCAAAAAGTTTAAGCATGACTTCGTTAAACTCAGAAGGTTACTGTGTAAGGATGATTGTTGCATTCAATTTGGTATTTGATGGTATTCACCATGGGTGCTTGATACGCTTTATTTCATTTCAGAGTGGAACAGAGAGGTCTAGCTCACGGAGTTCTCGGATAGGCAGCGCAAATGATTTGATTTTGCGGGGTGAGAATGGTGAGATTGACTACAAGAAGCTTTACGAGGCGGCACTCACTGACAATGATCGGCTTAAGGACAAGCTGAGGAAGTCGGATGAAGAACTCAGGGACACTAAAACTACTTTAGAAAAGCTCAATACTATTGTAAGTATTTCTCCGCCCAAACTTCCAAAGGAATTTATGGGGATTTAAATAATTTATACTCATAAATATTTTCAAATTTTTTTGCAGACAAGTAAAAATTCTCTCTCAGAACTGGAAAAACGAGAGAGACGCGCAATGGAGCGGAAACTCAGCGAAATGGAAGAGGAATTAAAGGTAAGCCATCAAAAAGCCACCATTCAGCACAAATCATCTTTTCTTCACACTTGCATCTTCATTTGTTCGGTTTTAATTTTTGTGACCATTCAGTACTCCTGTTTGCTTACTTATCATTTAACTGTTGATGGATCGTAGTAAACATTGTTTTTGATACGTTTTTATCATTAACAAACTTTCAGCGATGGAATACCCATTGTCGCCATTAAGTTTGTGATGTTTTTTTTTTCCACAATGTTCACCCACCCCGCCATTATTATTCATGTTGTCTATATTTTGTGCTCATGGCTTGTAAACGTAATATAATTGATTCATTGCTTTCATGAATACGGAGAATAAGCTCCACAATCAATTGAAAATTGTTTTTTCTAGCAATTGCAAAAATTAAAAGCAGAGAACGAACGCCTAAGGGCAGAGAACAGAGCGCTGACGCGCGTTGTCAGCAAACTAAGCAACTCTGCCGCAAAATAGGTAACTTTGACTAGAGTGTCCTCTGAATGCCCGGAAACACTTGCTGCCGAGTTCGATGCATTGCATTATGCGACCCGCTCATATCTCTACACGTTTTAACGCAACCAAATCTCTCGTCATAGATCCACGAAGAACACATTGGCACTTCTTAAGTGATTGGCGGCCATAGCCAAGACCGTCAATACGATTCTAAAATTGCATCCTACATTTCACTGCCGGCGCATTATTTACTCAAGAACTTGCACTATTAACGTCGTAAATCCGCCAAACTTGCGGCAATTGTTTATAAACTACACAAAACTAACGTAATCTGTTGGTACATGTTTGAATGGATATCATTATTTTTTTGCATTTTTGTGGTTATCTTTGTTTTCTGGATATTTGAACAAAGGATGCGCTTTGTTTTCGATGATGCATGCTATGTTTGCAAGTTTGTGCTTCGTCTAGTGTTTGTGTGTTTTACTAATGTCTCTTGTCTATTGTCATTGCAGCAAATGGACCTGTTAAAGAAAGAAAATCAGCGGCTGAAAGAGGAGAACGGAGCATTAATCAGAGTTATCAGCAAATTGTCGAAGTCTTAATTTTATAATGTACAGCAAAGTCTACCTTATTGGCATATGCATTGTTACTGCGTTTCGTTTGAGCCGATTCGAATGTGTGCGCTCTGAGCGTTGCCTTGGCCGGCGATTGCAGATTACGATTAGTTGTAGCACCTCTTTATAAGTATTATTTAATTTATTTTATAAAACTGAAAGATTTAGTTGATGATTGCTGAAAAATTGTTGGTAATAGAAGTGGACACATATGTTGCTTTTGCAACTGCATTATGACGACGACGCAATCACTTCAGATGATTTTTGACATTGCAAATTTTATCCGCATTTTGAGATTCACGTTTTGTAATATGTCTCTTAATCATCTTAATATCTGTTGTGCTTTATTTGTGATTGATTTATATATTTATATGATATAATTTGTGTAATATTATGCCGTGCAGCATTTGAGTGCTGACGATTATTAGGCAGCTTTCTTTCTCTTCTCATTTGGATCGAGATGAGCATGCAGGTTTTTTCCGAATGCAATCATATTGTTTTATATTCCTTTCGAATACATTGTTTAGAAAACAACGGCGTAGTTTTCATTTGTGCTTTAATCCGAAAGTCGTATGGAATTGTAACCTATCGAAACGATTCGGGGGGCAATCGTTTTTTTTTTTTTGTTCTTTTTTTACTGAATACAACAGATACTGGAAATTACAATAATATTAGGCTGAAAGATGACAAAAAGAACAATAAGTTATTTATTAAGTAATTCTATTGTGACTACTTAGTTAGGGGAAAATGATTGGAATCTAGACTTCTCTATTAATAAATGAAACTAACTTGTGAAACATTTCAAATGTTTGACACATGCGTGTCGTGATTTTTATGTGAAAATGTGTATTGCGGGTTGCATACAGTTATGTGTAATGGACAAAACCTAACTTGAAAATACGTTGCATTATATTTACTTATCTAACACTGTGTTGTGATTCAAATAGTTCTAATTTTAGTTAATACAGTACATAAATTTATATTGATTAATTTAAGCGTTGTACTAGAGATCGTAATTTTAACATTGTCTGTTACTATTCTTGAAAATTGCCTTATTGTTTTCGGTTGTTTTATTATATTTTGTTTTTGTTTACAATGCAAAATATCAAAATATATTCACTTTAGACCACACAAGTTTACCACAAACGCAAGAGTTGTGTTTGTACTCACAATTCCAATGAGTTTTATATAATGTTACTTTACTTATGAAGACAATTAGTGTATCTCTCTGATGCGTTCTTTGCTTTCCTGGTCGTATTTCTCCATTTAGAATATTAATCAATAACCGTATACTATCATATCAAGCATTCTGTATCACTTTACTCATAGTTTCCTTTGAAGCTATTAATACTTGCATGTTTACTGCACAATTTAGAAGGGGCACGAGACGGCTTTGGGCTTTAAGCCAAATGATTCTTTAAACAAATGTAGCTATCTTCCCAGAATGATATTAAAACTGACTCTTACTAAAAGGAAACAGACAATATACAATTACCGGACCACTAATTCAATATCAACTTGTTCAAGTACTAATATAAAATGAAAAACGAGAATATTTGAAGTGCATTCTTATCCAAATCGACTTGATTGTAAAGTCTGACATGTCCAAAATTGATTCAAATGAGAATGCATTTACATTGTTCACTCTCATTGCTATATCTAATAAAATAGCAATTCCAACTAATTAATTTAAACAATTTTTATAAATGGAGTTTGTACATGTTTTTCTACATGCCTAACAATTGTTTGCATGGATATATAATGATTTATGATATAATAAAATACGATGACTACTTATTGCAATTGCATTAAATAAATTTAATCATAATGTTGATATTTTAGATATATGTTTTTGGATGTTATAATTATTGTCTATAGCAATGTTTATATTCTATTCTGGCAACTGTAAAATTCCAGCGACGTCTTTGACAAATCCAGCAATCCCTTAATAACCAAAAACAGTGAGTGCAAGCATAACATCAGAAGTACATAAATTTTTGACAACTAGAAAATTTTCAGACCGACAAAGGCAAACAGAAACCGGTCGCCTGTCAAAAAAATGGAAAAGCATAATATATAATTTGTACATTTTACCAACGCCCTAACATATACAAATAGTTGATTTGTGCTTCTTCCTTACTCAGCTTTGGAAAGTTTTCGATGTTTCCATTGTAACCATATAAACACAAACGGTACAGTTATAACTTTATTTACAGCATTCTAAATATTTAGTTTAGAACATTTGACATGAATACTTAATTAGTCCCTTACATCTATAATATTGATGTTCATAAAATGTATTCTGTATATTATATCTCAATCATCATTACTCATAACTTTATATATATCACACAATAGAATAATTAGGAAACCATGCACAGTGAGTTGAAAAAAATCAAGCCAGCAAGTATTTTAGTATAATAAACGCACAAAAAGTAAGACTCCAGAAAACATAGTTGTAATGAACCATCTCTAAAACTTCGCCTAATTAATGGTTATAACTTTATAATCGTTATAAACAAACTCAATAAATATATTTTAAAATGTCGTGTACCAAATTCTACAAACTCTTTTCACGATTGTCGACAAAATAACATAACAATTTGCTGAATTAGGAATGCAAAGTATATAAAAACTATTATGAAATAACGAACGATAATAATGGAAATAATGTGCTACTGCGAACTACAGCACGACCGCGATACAGGGTCTACCTGATCGTCATCAACAACTAGAACGTTCTTTCGCTGGGATCCTTGCCGAGACAACGTCGAATTAAAGGCTTCTTGCTCAGCACGTCTTTCTAGCATTTTCTCAATCAATGCAAGGAACATTTCTTCAATACCTTCATTGGCTTTCGCAGATGTGTGCCAATGCAAGGCACCTACTTTTTGTGCATAAGCATCAGCTTCAGTAAGGTCGACTTGTCGCTCTCCTTCTAAATCAGTCTTGTTACCAACGATGACCAAACTGATATCTGTGCCCAACATTTTGCGTAATTCCTTTACCCAGCTCTTGACTTTCTGCAGTGAGTCTTGGTCAGTAATATCATAGACTATCACTGCGCCATTTGAAGAACGATAGTAAAGCGGGCCGAGGGCATGGAATTTCTCCTGCCCTGCAGTGTCCCATATTGCCAAGTTTATTCTCTTACCATTGATGTTTACCTTCTTTTTAAGAAATGATGCCTAAAACAGTACACAAGTTCATTACTCATAATAGAGGTACAAACTACCTGTAAACTCCTCAATAAACAAAGAAATAACACAAGAACAATATCATTATCTATTTATAATGGGATATTTATTTAGAAAACCTTTAGCATACCTGAATGGTGGTAATATGATCATTATTGAACTTATCTTCGGTATATCGCAAAACAATACTTGTTTTACCAACGCACCCTTTTCCCAAAAGTACAACTTTAAAATCATGTGAGTCTGCCATAATTATCTAGCTTCTTTGCTCGCATATTTCACAGCAAATTAGTGAGCATCCGCAAATTACTCAAATTTCACAAACTTGCACGAATTGTTCGAAGAAGTTAAGAAAACAGCTGATCATGATAGTGAAAAAAACTGTCATAACACACAAGCTTCAAGGCGTAACCGCCAGAGCTAAAACCTTTTTTGTACATTTAAATATGCTTCTCTATTACAAAGAAAATTATATACTGAATAGTAGACTTTATTACATAAATTATTTTCTAATTGAATTTTCAAATGTAGAAACATCCCATCATATTTAATTTTTGTTTTCAGAAGCAAATTGCTTCTTGTTTTATTGCTGCGCGCTGATGCCGCCTGGGTGGTTGCTACGGTTGGCATCTCCGCAAATGCCACTGCACCAGTCAAAAGCACAATATCTTTGAAAATATTCTAAAATACAAAATAGAATAAATATATTTGTTAACATTTCATTATCAAATACAACTAAGAAAAGTTTTAATGCCGTACTTTACTTAAATGTGTTCTAAATTATGATTTAGTTTAGAAATAACTCAATTGTCTATTGTTGTATTAAGCGTAGGTGCACGCATGCGCATGCTATATGTGTTCCCTGCCGTCATCTGTGTTGTATTGGTAAGTTCTTTGTGCCCATTAAATGTGAATTTTCTCAAAAATTACAACTAATTAATGTGTGATTTGTTGGCGAAAATACAATAGAAGTAAGACGACAACAAGCAAATCGAGTGTCATTGCAAATTACTGCATATTTAATTTAAAATCTACATTTTTATGGTGGCGTCCTATGTCCGTGTCGGCTGTGTGCATTGTTCATACGCGTTCTCCGTGCGGATTTACGTATTGAAAACTGCCAGACGATTGCAAGCTCTAGTTGTTGGGAAAAACAAGTGTGTGGATCAAGGAGAGCATTGTCTGGTGCATCAAAAACCGAATCCTGTTTAGCACCTGTTAATATAGCATCAACCCTGGCCGCTTCGAAAACCGAGACAGTACGTGTTGGCCGCGAAGAGTGCGTTACGTGCTGCACGTAGGCCTCCTTCACGCTGCTTTCACTTGAAGACTCTGCGCTTTCGTGATGTGCCCTGTCGGAAGCACTGAAAAGTGATAATAGACGTTCAGTTACCAAGAGGCAAGTTCTTCTCTAAATTTGTGGAGATGTGTCGGGTCATGTCATAAGCTTGTTGCATTTCGACGGCTTGTCAATGTACGAGCAAGCCACACGTTCCTTGACACCATTTTTCGGCAGTGCAAAAAAGGTCCCAAAAGTATAATATAAAATAGAAAGTAAATTCGATTCAAACCGCACCGGAGTGATTGCAACGAGATAGTCGACGTTGTGCTAAATTTGTTACGTCAATAATTCGGTCAGATGACAGCAAACGGTTTGTGCCATACGCTTCACAACTAATAAATTCATTTAGGATATGCCATTTGTTTTAGAGATTGTTTCTTCTTGTGCAGTTGGCATCGAAATGTTGATCGGGCGAGTGCAAATTGTTAGCAGCTACCGCTTTTGCTTTGCAAATAAAGCGTGATTACATACTGTAGGGCGATTGTATGATAATTGAATAGACCTTATAATCAAACGGCTAGTTCATTGATAAATCGGCATAGAGCAAGCAAGAAACAATTGTCAGCCCATTGTTGAGGATCACCGTTGTCGCCATATTAATATTTTATAAACATTCATTGCTCAGTTGCGCCACAATTTCAACAACAGTAATTGACAATTTGGCTGGTGTTGCAACGGCGGATCACGATGCGTCGCAATTAATCCTTGTCTGCCGACTGGGAAGGCGGCTGGCTATATGCGTGCAGCAATTTTCGGCGTTCAAAGTAGTTCAAGGTGTCTGTATTTAGTTCGTCGGTGCAGTTACATACGGCAAGTGGTACGCAAGGCACATCATGATGCGATTGTGGTGTGTACGGTGCGCACGCAAACGCGCACAACCAACTACCATACATTTTACTACGACGCAGCTGCGACGAATGCGGAATAATTATTTGAGTAGCCCAGAGAGAAGCAATGGCGCGTTTGGTTGTACAATACAACTGCATGCGCGAAATTAAAACGATTGCAGCGCTGCATTAAAGATTGCACGTTCGCAATCAGACGAGCACAGCTCGCAATGCGAGTAAAAGTTGTTAGCAGTTGCGCGTTCTGCTAATTTCGTGTGGTAGTCACCGCGTATGTAAACAGGATTGACCCTTGTGGCGAGCGTGGTACTCAACGCTCTCATGCCGCCGCGCTGTATTTGCCATGCCCGCGCAATGTTCATTTGGCGCATGTGATCGCGTTGGACGCGGCTGACATAGGTTAGGGGACATCTTTTGTTTGTTCTACTTGCAAAGTTCTTGCCCTTCTTAGGACCATGTGCCCCGAATATACAAATGTAGTAAGTACTGCTGATGCATCATTTATACATTGTATATATATATATAAACCAGTAGCAATAATACGATTATTGCATATAATATTTACGTGTTTTAGTTCAACTTTCTCGTGGAGGTGTGCTACGATTGTGCTATTCGTTGGTATCCGCATTAGGTGTATCCGTCCATCGTCGTGGAGACGTGATGCACGTGAAACCCACACGTAGCTCGCTTTCAATAAAAACGCCATTTCAAAACTTGGGTGATTGCCCTTTACGAATGCTTCATTCGCTGCTGACTGGGATGCGTCGTTGGTTGGTCACACATTGTAATTATGCCAATCGGCGATGAGTGTTTGCTGCGCGCTCTTAGATCCCACGTGTATAAGTAGGTAATTAGACTGGACGAATTGATGACCATCCTCCTACTGTCAATTGTTCAAATTGTTGTGAAGTTGCATTTGTTTGTGATTTAGATGAGTTGCACACATGCACCAAGTACGGCACGGTAACAAATGCAAAGCCAGTCGAGGAAACAAATGAATGTTGACAAAGACAATTAAGATCCTGCGTAGTTCCATAAGGGAGGCGACTTCCAGTTGATACATTCGGTCGTTTTCCAGTTCAACCACCATAAAGTTCCATGCTTTCATTTGATAAGTTATGAAGATTACTTTTATGTCCGTAGCTATAGTCAGGATGTCATTTCTACCAACCTGGCGTGGCGCCAAATTTAGAAATTTTGCATTCCGGGATTAACCCCAACAGCATAGCATGGCTTTCAAAGATGGTTTCGTTAAGGGTTCACGCAACGTGTAAACAACAGAAATTCGCAACAATCATTCGCCTGTGTTAACAGGCAAACATGTTTATCTCGCCAGGCGTCCGTTTATATTTAGATCCATGCGCGGTTCGCCGCAAGCCGGTCAGTTGCAAGCGAGCATCATGAGTGGTAAACAAGTCCGCAATCGCTGGCGAGAAAATGTGTAATCGTATCCAGCGACCAAATGGTATTGTGATTAGTGCAGGTGAAGAGTGGTACTCTAGTATGGTGGTTTCAACATTACCAACTCTTGCGAACACTCAATGACAACGAACGCAGTGCACGCGACGAACGCCCACGCGTTTCGATATTTGAGCCGCAGTTCAGCAGTTGACGCGTTCGTGCGCCGCTGCGCGTAGATTTCTCGGCGTGTCGATGCAACAGGTGAGAAGAAAGGCGCGCTGGCTAGACGATGGAGTAGTGCGTGTCTCATGGGAAACTCGATCCGTGTTGAGATGAGACGACTCTGGGACTGTGCAAGCAAGACACCAGTCGCGACAAGCGCTAGGCACTGGCCAAGTAGACTTTCAATCGGCTGCGAATTGCGAACCAATGCGCTCGCTGCGTACGGGACTGCTGCTATTTTTAGCACGCGCGACTTGTTTGTTGTTGTTGGTGCCCTGCGCCGGCGGGAACGAAAGTGGCTCAACAGCTATGCGCCTCACGCATGGCGTAATCGGGTTTTGCGCAAAATAAAAGTGGAAAGCCGCTTTTGGAATTTGAATTAGACGTTGGCATTGGAAAAGTCAACGGTCACAACATGAACTCGGAGTAAACAAGTACCTTTGTGATGTTTCTGCCAATAGGCAATTAAGCTTCTTCTGAATACGTAAATATAGACTTAGCTCATTTTGGGCACTTTCAAATACCTTACGAATATTTTCATTGACAGCACATTATCTGTCGCTTAATGCGCGTTTTATGATGCAGCTATTGGATTGTGCACTTCAGGCATCCATAGTTGGGTCGTAATCGTCTTTTTGTCTTGTCGATACCCTAGTTCGTCCATCACAAATAAGCTCAAAAGCTATCAACACCATAACTTGAGCATTCTTTTTTAACATAATCCATAATATTGTAAAACTTTGCATACTAGTTTTCTTCATAAACCAACCTGTTACTGTGGCGGACTACCAATGTTCAGCCAGGCAAAGCAAGCAGAGAAGTGTCTACTCCACACCTGTCCCTTTTACATTGTCTGTTGCGACTTTTGCTACCTACCCTCTTACAAAAATCTCCCTACCCACATTAAATAAGAATTGACCTGAAGTTGAGGTTACTTTTCATGTACGATTCGAGCGCGCATGTAATAGATTCGTTCACAAATTGTTTCACGACACTTGTTGCACTTAATTCGGTATTAACAAAAGCCTTTCTATTGCAGATTTGCTTAGGTAGTGAGCTGTAGTCATCCCTTAAAAGCACATAACATGTTTTCGTTCCACAAACCAAAAGTCTACAGATCGTCGACGGGATGTTGCATTTGTAAAGCAAAATCTAGTAGGTCAGTATATTAACAGCGCTACAGATTTACAATCCTAATGCTTTTGTTTATTTCATAATCTAATGTTTTCTATGATTGCAGTTCTAGGTTTACTGATAGCAAGAAATACGAGAGTGATTTCATCAAATGTTTTCATTTGGCCACGCCGCGTCAGGGTGAAATCTGCAACGCGTGCGTGCTGCTGGTGAAAAGGTGGAAAAAGCTTCCCCCGGGTTCAACGCGAAATTGGCAACATGTGAGTAACTATAAGTATGCTATAAGGTATAAAGTACTCACAGATTATGCGTTTCCATTGAAAGTAGAAGGATCGTAATAAATTTTATCCACTCTAGGTTGTGGACGCACGTGCAGGACCTGGTATGAAATCAATGACGAAATTTAAGAGTAAGCACAAGAAGCAACAGTTGGAGGAAGCGACCGTTGAGAATGCCGTCAAATCCGCTTCCACGGTAGGTCGTAAGAAGAAGCATTTTGAGAGGGAGTACAGTCCGTTGAGTGATAAGAGCGATGGTGTGGCGGAAGTCGAGATGGATATGGGGATGGATTACTTGTCAGAAATGGCCGCAAGCGGAGGATCCAGTCGTACTAACAGTCCAGGCGGTAGTGATTGTGATGATACTGTACAAGTAAGCAAGAGTTCACGTAGGCATAAGTCGCAAGCAAAAAGGCGAGGAGAGGGTTGTCTGATTGTCAGTGAATTCATTGATATGGATATCTGGAAGAAGTAAGCTACGTTTTAATTCTATCGACTTCATATATATAACATATTTGTTTCCTGTCTAGGGTAAAAATCTGCTGCGGCACTATTTTTGAAAGTCCTACTGGCGAGTTTCTTGTCGATTCTCGTTTTTTGAAACCATGCGGTGGCCGACTGAGATGCAAGATGTCTGGTGGCATGCCCAAGACTGACTCGGACATATCAGTCACGAAGTCGTATTCGGACAGTAGTTCGGACAGCGGGTACGACGAGTCTTCAAATCAAGGCAATGGCGAGAATTCACCAAATTTCTCAACAGCCACCACCACTGCCAATGCAAATGCAAACGCCAACAACACGCTCAAACAGCAAAAGCAAGTTAGTATAACGCTAGCCGGTCAAACTCCTGACGCCAATTAATGCAAGCTCTCTCTAGATTGTTTTAATTTATTGATTATTCTATATTTACATATTTTACCTATCAGAGCTATTCATTGACGATACGAGAGAAATTGCAACATATTTTATTCTAAAGGTATACGTTAAGTTTAACGCCGGCTGGGCGTGTTTCCTTGGTGAGTGTAGATGATGTTTAAAGCAAGTGCGCGGATTGTACTTAGATTAGGAAGAGAAATGTTTTTGCGCGTGGGAAACATGCTGAGTCGTCGTCTTCTCTTGCCGACAGTACAAACGCGATATTTATAAATTGCACGCATCAACCTTGCACCTGGGCAACCGTGACGCGTCGCATCGTCTGTCTGTGACAGAAATTCCAAGACGTAAGTAATTGAGGTTTACCTATTTCCACGCAATGAATTCTAGAACAATGAACATTAAATCATATTTGATGCACCTCGTGCTCAATAGCAATCCATGAATAATTCTCATTGAAAAACGCATACATAATAATTATAAAGCGCAATCTACGATTGGGTCCAACGACTGCGACCTTTCTTTCTATATGACATGCGTGACCGCACGTGGGCTAGCGTCGCAAAAGTCATTCAAAGTTTATTTATTTTGTATATTATTTGATTGTATTTTTTGTGATCTTCAGTTGCGCGCTAGCAGTAGGCGGAGTGGTGGTCACATGGAAAATGAGTTGTCTTGTCGATCATATCACAATCATGGTGTCTTCTTAACATTGTGAGTCTTAATGAAAGAAAGCACTGAAGTATTTAGGTATGTTACAAATGGTAACTTGAACTGCCAACTCTTTGTATAAGATGCAAACAAAACAAAAGTGTTCCTCTTATTGACGATTTAATTATGGACGAAATTGATAAAAAATAATTATGAGATTAATTAAGAGAGATGTTATTCAAAGAGAGACGTTATTACGAAAACTTGGTGAAAATTTCAAAAAAAAATGAAGATGGCAAAATATTTTATTATTGGGGTTTATTGGAAGAGATGAAACATGTGCAGCACGGATGTTGCTAGGAGAAGAGAACTTTGTGAATGGGCTCTCCGCGAAGTTCTCTTTTTTTAGCTAACTAGTTTCATATCTTTGTGAATTGCCCTGTGGTCCCATTAAAATCATTTAAACTAATATTAATCATATGAACTGACTCGAAGCAGCAATATAATGATGATCAGAAAAGTTAGGAGAACATTGGCTAGCTCTCTTCACCTGGTTTGATGGGCATACGAAATACAACCCTAGTTTGCCATAGGTACAAAACAAGTCAGCCGATGTATCGCCTACAATTGATAGACTGTAAGCCTAGTCCAGTAATCAAATAACTGCAATCGTAGAATTATACAAGAGAAAATATCTATACAAAGAAAGCGAGTAAATGTATCTATACATGTTGAATTACCAAAACTCAATCCACGCAGTGAAAGAAATTGAATGTATTTTTCCGCTTGATGAAAATTACGCAGAGTGAATCTCTAGTGTCACACAAAATCAAAACAGTTATGCGTATGCTTTGGTCGGCAATTTTCAGTACGTGAAAGAAATGAAGAAATTCGGAAGTGATGACGTAAGCAGTCATAAGAGCCTGAAACTATTCGGTGCCTTGAACCACCTTAATAGCATTAAATCACGATAAAATCATTTCGGCTCACGATGTCTCCATGAAGCATTCCGCATGTCAGCTGACAGTAACACCAAAATTAAATGTGCTTCATGAAGATGTCGACGATTGCAGAGCCGATTTGTAATTTGGGCCTTGTGCACATAATATTAATTAAGCGAAAACGGAAATATGAGAATAAGGACGAATTAAAACACAACTAGGAAAGCCAACTGGACACGTTGCTAAATGCGATAATTACGATTACGAAAATATACCGCGAGATGAATATTTATTAGTATAATATATACATTCAACTGATGTAATTTTAAAAGCAAATGTTCGATATTTGCGTGAATCGCGCGAGGATCTCATGAAAATAATTATTCAACAATTTTATTCATTGTTTAGTTCGTTAAATTAAGTCAACTTCTACTACCTATTAAATGCGAGATGTCAAAATTGAAGAAGTTGTGGTGGTAAATACCGACATACCATTCATTTGCAGCCGGATTCAACATTAAATATATTTAGTTTGGATGAAATTATCTATACATAGTTCCGATTTCATTTGTCGTATTTTTCATAATTTTGATTCATTGATAACTATGCTAAGAAACAGAGAAGAATAGTATTACAATATGATTATATTTGTATATTATCCGTAATTTTAAGCGAATCATTTTGAAGGCAAATCTGGCACGCTATTGCATTGCGAGTTTGCAAGGGAGGTCTAGAGGAGAGCATTGAAATGTAGTTTGTAATTATTTATTTTATCATTTACTTGTTAATTTATGATTATCACAACGTGTAGCAACGAGGATGCGCATCAGTGCGAGTTGTTTTGAGAGCGGTGACTTGTTTATTGTACATAGCACATACAAATGATTTATTCCGAGATGTATTATTATAATTGTTTCGTTGATTATTTGTATGTAGTACCTAGTTATTTACTGCCAAGTCAAACAAAACGGAATGAACAATACCTAGATCTCTCGTCAGCCATTAAGTCACTATTCAGCGCGTTTGCTTTTGGTAACGCTTCACTCTGATGCCATCCGCGAATCTAACGATATACGATATAACGCAGATTCAGCGAAATGCGCGGACTTTTTATTTTTAATTACAATTTGTGTTTATGCTACAACACATGCGAATCAAAATTGGACGCTGCGTAGAACTATTCAATCAATCGACGTGAGGAGTAGGAATCCTGTGAGATATGAGGGGTGTTTAATGGAAGCAAAAGATATGCACAATTTTTTTTTAAGCCTAACCATTTGAAATTTTGAGAAGTTTATATAGACGTGTTGCAATTTTATAGAAAACGAAAACTAATGCGGAACGAAAAGACACGTGAGACTAATTAGTTGTTTTTGCATTATTGGGAACCTACCGCAATGTAGGTTGACAAATTGTTTTTCGCTAGGAGATTTAATGATAATTCGGACTCTGATACGAACACTCCCTTTCTTCCCGAATGGTTTCACATACAAAATCAGTTCATACAAGACAAAGGCAGTATTCAGCATTATTCACTTACTTTGCGAAAGTTTACCATCATGTAGTTATGAAAACTCTATATGTGACTTATTGCAAGGAACGAAACAAGTTTGCCAAATATGGAAGCTACCCAAATGTTACTAAGGAGAAATTGTTGAAAGGCGCAATAACTATTGTAATACTTAGTGAAAAACGTAATAATAATCTAAAACGGCAATTGTTAAGAAGAATTGATCACAAATTGTTTTGCTCGTTTAGTCAATTTGCGGCGGCGGCGGTTGAAAAATGATAATATGAGATGCTCGTCTCTTTGACTAATTCAATGCGGTATGAGATTTTATATAAAATGTAAAAGAGGAATATTAGATGTGCGGTGTTTTTTGAAACCAAGTTTCTTATACAAGAAAAACTTTTAAATTTAGCGATATAGATAATAGTGTTATAAAAAAATTGATGGGAATTAGAAAAATAGCTGAAGTAACAAATGAAACTAAAAGGGGTAGTTGTAATGCGTCAGGTATAGGGAAAACAAAATTTTACTACAACTTGCACCAGTTGACAGAAGAAATCTGAAATTTAAAATATTGCAGGTATGTCTCATTGTGTTGAAGGAAATATTTTCGAATTTTGTTTTCCAACTTCCTGATGTATAGGAGTGGGCAGGATATGGCAAAATCGATATGAATACCATCACATTTTACATTGTATCTGCTTTTGTTATGTCCTGCAATATGTCGTTGTATATTGTACGGAAGATTGGCTTAAAAAGTCGCCTAGCTATGTAAACATAAATGAAAGATATGAAGCGAGACTTGTTCTAATCAGATTTTGTACATTTGTACACTACTTCATATAAAATATTGCAAAAAATGAAGGATAAAAAATGTGCATATTTTATCATCATTTCGTAGTATCAGTTTGGATTATTCTGATTTCGGACGATGTTTGGTCGAGCAGCACACGTAGGTGGGAAGTAATTGATTTCAATCACATTTATAAGCAACTGCAACGTTTTGATTCATTTGCACGTTATTGTTTTTATTTCTATTTCATGTTGTGTATATTTTTTGTATGTAATAATTGTGTGTATTATATGAGATGTCTCCGAGCGTAAGTTCCATATTCGTTCGGTGGAGGTGTTTGAAATAAATTGATTGTAAGCAACGCGACTCTCGTGCGTTGCATCGAGTATATATGTAAGTGTCCAAAAAATTCCATGAAATGTGAAAGAATATTACTTATTGTAACTAGTATTATTAATAAACATTTTAAACAATATGTAATTAGAGAGGAACTCTGCCGGTTCCCACCATAAACTCCACGTAGAATTTTTTTGAGCAACATCTCAAGAAAGTTTTCTGTTTGAGGTGCACATCATGAGGTTAGGTTAGGTATTAGCAATGAGATGCTAATACTGGCAACGTCTGTAATACAACCACGACATATAATATGAAAATAACATTATTTCGTTTTCAATGTCCAACAAACTCAAACCTTCTCTGCGTCTTCATTCATTACTTGATCTTTCATCCAACGTATGAAGACGCAGAAAGGGTTTTCGTATTCTAAACACAGAAAACAAGTGTATAAAATTATATAAATAATTTAAAACTTTTTGTTGGAGATCAGATTCTTCATAGACCATTTCATCTCGATGATTAGGGTGGAAGGCTCTTGTCAAAATATGAGTTGATTGCGTGAAAATCAAAGCGAGCTGAGATTAAATACAAGGTATCTATATAGGCAACTAAATCATCGTAGAATATAAAACGTCAGCTCCAGCTGAAATATGACTGATGCAGTCATATGAAAAAAAAACGTAAACAAATTGTCTAAAATTTAATACTCTACGTGCATTGTAGTTTTTAAAGATGCCAGAATCAAATGAAACTGACCACATTTTATCACGTAGATTGAATAAAATATTGGAGACACGTCTGGAAAACGATCCTGTAAGTTTAAACAACTGATATTTCCTATTAAGCAGGTTATGTATTTCTTTACAGGACACAATTGAAGCCTTAAAACAATTATCAACTTTCTACACAGAGAATACATTGCAAAACAGACGATCTTTGCGCAGTCAGATTGAAAAACGTAGTTTGGCCATAAATGAAAACTTTCTGTTGGCATTTAAAGATGTAAAGGAAAGCTTTGATGCTGTCTATGATGATATTGCTGATATGAGCAAAGATCTTCAGGATATGACTGAAAGACTTCACACAGCTAAACTGCAGACTCGAAGTTTGTTGGATCAAACAACAGCTTTACAAAATGAAAGGTGATTTTCTTTATGTTTAAAGACAAGTCTATAATAATCATTGATTTTCAATCTTACAGTAAAACAACTGATATTAAAATTGATATAGTGCAGGCATTTATTAAGACATTCCAGCTGGATGAAGATGACTTAGTGGCTTTATATGGATCAAATCCAAAAAATCCATCACCAGTTACATTAGACATTTTTAATGCACTGGAAAAGGTGCATACAATTCATATGAACTCTAAGGTATTGATGAAGAGTGGTCATCAGGTCTTGGCTAGTAATTTGATGGAACAGATGACAATGCATCAGGTATTTATTATTGTAATGGTTTCTACTTAAACCTTTCAATGGAAGCCTAAATTTTATTTCTAAACTATATTGCCAGGAACGAGCAATTGAGAGATTGTATAGATGGACTCAGTATAATTGTAGAAATGTTGAAAGTCTTGATTACACTGAGGTTTTAACTAAGGCGATGGAAATTCTTCAAACACGCGGATTACTTTTTAAGTAAGCCTTGTTTAATTAGTAAGAGTGAAGGTTGAATATATTATAAATACTTCAGGTACGTGATTGAAGAGTACGCAATGTTTCGTCGCGGTGTCGTTGAGAGCGAGTTTATTAACGCACTAACACGTGGAGGACCTTCCGGCAACCCAGCCCCTATAGAAATGCGAGCTCATGATCCACAGATCTATGTCACCGACATGTTAGCATGGCTTAACAAAGCCATTCCTACTGAGAAACAAAGAATGAATCTGCTTCTTAGCAAATGTAGTAAACTAGATGATTGTCAGCCACATTTGGAGGCGGCATTTTCGTCTATTTTTGAGGGAGCTTGTTTGCCTTTGAAAAATCGAATGGAGAAGATTTTAGCAGTGCCCACTGAACCTCATACATTGTATGCAGTCACGAATCTTCTTCGTTACTATAAGAAAACGATGATTAAGGTCGTGAAGAATGGCAGTATAGCTGAACTCCTTCCACAAATGGAAATCAAAGCCGAAACAGCTTTCTTGAACTGTCTTAAGGGTCAAGTTAGTCATATGCTGGTAAGAGTTGAAGCACCACCCAGGGATCTGTCACCCACAACATCTATTAACAACCTTCTTGTTTTATTGCGGGATATTTTATCGACAGCAAGTATGAGTGAAGGGCGTGAGTCTGATATGATTAAGGTAAAGCATTGTTTTTTTTTTATCTCTTCTAATATCAATGCTAGATGAATACTCAATTGTAATGTTTCATTTTAAATTAGATTGCTTCCATTGTAATGGATCCACTATTACGAGCTGTGAATGAACAAGCATCGCGTCTCCCAACCGTAGACATGGCCGTCTACATGCTCAATTGTATGTACGCGATGTATACCTGTCTCTCGCTGTATCAGTACATGGAGAATCGCTTGGAACGTTTACAGGCCCAGTCTGAAGCTCAGATTGATACGTTAACATCTGAGCAGGCAAGTTCGCTGGTTGCGAACTTGAATCTCGGCCCGATTTATACTATTCTTCAGGATACGTCGCATGGTCCATTATCGGCTATACCAGGTATGGAGCCGAGTAATTTGAGGAATTTCTTGCACAAGTTGGATATGCTGATTGTCAAGCCTGAAGCGTTGCTCTTACCACAGATTAATCTGCTGGCGTCATCGCAGCATAAGAAATCAGTGCAGAAGCGCGCGTTTGATGTGCTTATTGCTATTTACAAACAGTTGTACGCGGCAGTGATGAATCCAGGTAATCTGTATGAATTGCCAATGAATATTCTAAATAAGACACCTGAAGACATGCAAAGCATTATGGATAATATTAAATGAATTGAATCATTATTTACTTAGATTCGATCAACTACTTTCAAACGAATTTCCTAATACGAAAGGCGTGAGATATTTGATATATAAGAGTTATGAAGCTTTATGTGGCAGTAACGGTAATAAAATCTATGAAAAGTAAATGAACAGTATAAGCACAACACTTCATTGATATCAAATATAATGAAATCTTATTAAGTGCCCTCGTTGATTTTAAAAGTGTCTGATATTCATTATATTTGGATAACTTTGACATTTATTATTTGATAATTAAACATTCATTTTAATATGTAAAATGGGATGAGATTTCTCATTTCTATCTCAAACCAACAGAGGCCGTTTTACGCCCTTTGCCTTTTTTTGTAGTGTATTGGGATACTTCCACAAATATCACATTAACTATATGTTGTAGCTCAATTCTGCTGCCTAAAATGGAGAGACTAACTTGTGCCTTAGATGATGCTCTTTGTACCATTTCACATCAGTTAAATTTTGAGATGATCTTGGTGGTTAAAAAATCTATTCAAAAACTAGCACCCCTGAGTTAGATTTTTTTTTGAACCAAATTGAACATATCAATTCAATCTCATTTGATACAAGTAGCACAATGCAAAAATATGATTTCCTGGTTCATGTTTATAAACAAAGGATACCCACAATACAAACTGCAGTAATGGTGATAGATATATTTTTCATTCTGACTTCATCAACTATCAGGGTTATTATTGAATCCAATCCGTGTCCCCACAATATTCGCCTTGCTGTAGCAGTGAATTGTGGAAAAGAAAAGTTTTTTTGTAACACAAAGATCTTTACTCCAACTGCCGGAAGAAAAACAAAACACACACAAATAATTATTCACCTGAAGTCATGTTTGGAAGACATTTTCTCATTCTGGCAGATTCTACACAGAACAATGGCTCGAAAATCGTCCCACAAACCCACAAAATCTGTAGGCAAAACGCAGAGTGTAATCAAAGCTTTTAGATACCAGAGGAACAGGAATGCTCGGATTGATTAAAATGAGATACTCTGTACGGTGAAGGTGTTATCACATTACAGATCACATACAAACGCATAAATGACTAATCAATAATACCTGGACAACAATCAGGAGTATCTGTTCTCGTCGGCTGGCAACTTTTCACGCGCGTGAATACCGCTATTCGCTGGATTCGCAGTTATATTCATGACACATGTGTAGCATCCGTGCACGCAGAAGCAATTCCCAGAGTAAGCGAATGCGTCGTCCATCGGCGGTACATAATCATCATCACAGGCCGGGCAACTCGTCGTGCGGGTTCGCGTGCTCGGTGTGGAAACAGCGCGCTCCCCAGTGAGACAGCGTACGCAACCCGCAGATACAGTCTGTGCTACGCCGGTTGTGCGCCGCCCGTCGCATCGTGAATATGTGTGCGGAATTGTGATAGGAGAGCATTCTATTCTCAAACCATCAAACGTAAATATTCTCGTGCCTAGACCATCTACATACGCTAGATACTGCCGATTTCTACAGCAGCCTTCGCCACTGTGCCTTAATCCTATTAGGTTTGGTGACTCTCGTCGAGGCTCAACAATCCTAACCATCATAACCCTCGTAGTGTTGTTTACCTCGCGTACCCAAGCAATCCAGCAAACATTACACCACGGGATTTGCTTCCCAGCTACATTACGTCTGCGTAAGTGCGCGACGTGTTTGTCCAAGGCAAAGAAAATTGTGAACGCGCCAGGGATTTGCTTCTCTTTACGTAAATACGTCCGAGGAGCGCGCGCAGTGAGTGATGTTGAAGTTGTTTGTCTCGTCGAGTTGACCACACGACTGCAAGATGGCCGACCCGCTATACCAGGTGAGTCGCCGTCATAACAAATTCTGTGTTCCACCAATTGAGGTGAGCTCTATTTCTGGTAAAAAGTCTGATTGTACCCAGTTACGCAATTCATCAACGTCTATTGATGGGGCGTATGGAAAAGGTGTAAACTTTGTTTAGTCTGCGTGATTTCTCAGTTATTTGACTTAACGTGTGCAGAGAGACGAATTACTGAAAACAGTCACGATTATCGACTTGCGAGACGAAATAGTGCAAAGTGTGTGGAAAACTTGGAAGATATGTTGGTTGAGTCAATGAAAGTTGAACTTTCAGTTGGCAATGTCAAAATATAACCTAGAAATATCTGAATAGACCTAAGTTCACACATTATTAGTCATATTTGCTGGAAAATCCATTTGGACAGATAAAATAACTAACAAAGTAAACAAACCTGTCTCATAAACATGATTAATTTTTGCATTTTTTTGTAGCTTCGGCGGCCGTTAATTATTCAGTGGGTGCCATAAAGCTAGGAATTTCTCATGTTTGACTAAAATATCTTTGTGTTTACCTAGGGAGATAAGGAGGGGTGCGACACATCGAAATTGGGCATCGTGTACTTTGTACGTAACAATACATTGCGTGGGTATTCGAGAGACGCTCGATTGTTTTCCTAGAGGCCCCAACTGTTGTTGTTTTCAACATCAATTATGCTTATGTTACATCTTATTTTGTTGTTATCTCAATGAAAATATTCTCTGCCTTATTTGAATGGAAATCGCTTCGTTGTAGTTGAAACCTAGGATTGGATGGAAATACTCGTCGGGGTTGGAACGCCATTAATATATAGCATACAATATTTGAGTGGAAAGTTTGTATGCGCATAGTCTTGGATTCAAGGACTAGGGTTTATTTTCGTAACGAAATGTTGTAAGATGTAAGTACAACATGTGCATGCAATGCGACATGTTTGCGAAAGATACGGCTAAAGTTGTTCGTGACAGCTAGGAATTGTCGAAATTGGAGAAGAATGCAAAGTGCGGATGTTCCCGATGTTTGTAATGTTGTGGTTAGCAATTAACACCACGTCGTGTCAGTCGCTATGGTTGACGGATAATTTGAAAATGTTCGATGGCTATTTATGGATGTTTGAAAATTTAATTGTCGTGGAGGTTGACGCTTTGATGGTAATGCGTGTGTGTGTTTTCTTTTTTATTGTAGCAGAGGCGACAGGGTTTGTTTTACGACTGGATTGCAGTGCGCTTACGTTGATTCCCGCAGGACGTTGGATTTTACGACTGCATACTTGCCAACAAGCATGGCGTTCTTTTGATTTTTCATTTGTTTGCCAGACTTGCGGGCGCTATTTTCTTACATTTTTTTTTTGTTACTTTGTGAAATTACTTATCAATGCTTAAGGTGCCTGGTATGTGGACAATGCACTCACTTCAAGCTATCAATTTGTTTTTGTATACCTCATGGAGGTATATCAATAACTTCAGGAGGTTTTACAATGGCAAGCAGCAATATATAATTCTTATCACTGCGCTATTATTAACAGCAACTGGAAGTTCCAAGAAAAGCAAATAATGTGACGTAGCGATATTTTTGACCTGGAATAACTCAACTAACTCAAATAATACAGTTTGTCAAAGTTTGTTTTAAGTTTCTTTAAAACGGTTGCTGCATGAATTGATTTTGATGTGCTTAATTAGAATTTGAAACGAGCTTTCAGTCAGTTTGGCAAACTGCTTTACTCTACTTTGTTACATAACGTGGGATTTCTATTACTTCATTCATTGTCGTGATTTGTTTTCTGATAATGCATTGGTTTACAACAACGACGCTATATGTTTGGTCTTGAATGTGGCAAGCGTAGATTGAGTGTGTTCAGTTTGAATTTGTCAATAGGATGCAATAATTTCTTTTTGCCTGGAGCAAATATTTTGGATGATTTTTTAAGCTGCATTGTGAATTAGCAAATTATCATTCTTCATCACTTGGAATTGAAAGAATATTTCAAAGTCGCACAGCCGCTGGTCCACAAATTGAAGGATCAAGGTCAATGAATACTCTAATATATGAAATGAGAAGCCTTGTAAACCCCATGGTAGTTAATTTTGTTAAGTGTTTGGACAAGGCTAGATTTTTGAATGATTTTTTTTAGATTCAATAGAGGTAGCAAATTGGTACTCCTCCCCCCCCCCCACAATTAGTAGCCAGCCACAGCGTTTTTGTTTCTGATGGTTAGCAGAGACAGGCTTTCGTACATTACAAACCTTCCTACTAATGACTGTAAACCAATGCAATGGGACTCTTTTTCGCGTCCCACCAGTGTAGTAAGCCTCTCTCGTCTGCAATGTTCACATTGCCATAAATGAATATATGACTGGCTGGCACAGTGCATACGTTTGCTGCGTTGCAGACAAGCGTAGCATCCGCAGTGGAAACAACATGATGGGAGCGTTGGAAGTCGATGAAGTAGAGTGGAATCGTGGTGGCTCTCGCTCCAGCAATTGCTAGAGTCAGTTGACGCTCACGGTCTGCCTTTGCCGCACCGTTAATCAGTCGTCGGCAGCGTACTACTCGCGTGTGCACTGAGTGCATGGTGCGTGCGTGCGTG
>JAODGC010000007.1:4188901-4213903 GCA_027574925.1 Ecitoglossa quadriceps | reverse complement strand
CCTTTGCCGCACCGTTAATCAGTCGTCGGCAGCGTACTACTCGCGTGTGCACTGAGTGCATGGTGCGTGCGTGCGTGCGTGCGTGGTGTGCACCAATTTGAACAATCGTCCCTGGGTCCGCATCTGGCTGCTGATTCCTCTTGCCTGCAATGGCAATGTGGTCAGTTTTGTTTTATTCGCGGGGGCAATTTGGCAGCCGCATTGCAGGCGTTGCATTTGCTTAGTGAGTGGGGGAAATGAAGACTGTGCAGGGTGGACACAATTGGATTACAAGTGCAATCATGAAAAACCATTTGTTATGGGCTAGTAGCAATAAGATGAACAAGAATAGAAACAAGTGTCAATTGGTAAATACTGATTTGTTTCAGCGGTTTCATTTGAATCGAAACATTTACTAGACTGACTAGATTACACTAGACCAGGAATAGAAATTTGGAAGGAGGCTCTTTATTATGGATAAATGCGATTGATTTTGCGTTTGCGATTTTGATATTGACTCGTGGTAATAACGCGACTAATTGATACTGCTAACAATTTTCATAATATGCCTCATTTGTCCTTAATTGGCAAACTTGGACTAGATATTTTCCATACATAGAATTGACAAGCCAGCTTGCGTGTTTGGTATACCTCTTCAAATGGCGTCGATCGTCACCGCTCAATACGAAAATCATTGTACTCGATTCTGTGCGGCGCGTGTAATGATCTGATTAAGGGCAGTGGAACATTAATGCGGCTTCTGCTTGTGGGCATTGCTTCCATCATTGAATAGCAGTCTAGTGAAATGCCAACAATCTATTATTCTCGCGCGTACAATGTGATGCTTCTGGTTTATGTGCACGTGGTAGTAAGGCATTCTGACGGCATTCGTGTGAAACCTGTTCAATATTCGGCGAGCCAGAGGAAAGTATTGCGTTTCTTGCCATGCAATTGCTAGTCATTAATGATTTGATAAACTAGCTAGTTTAGAGTTGTCAAGCATGTTTGGGTTGGTAGCGATTCTATGTTACATGTTGTGCTGGAATGTATTGCGGATGCGTTGACGTCAATATAATTGATTTACCAGGTTCAGTTACCCGATAGCAGGGCAGTAGTGAAGACTCATATACCCGATGACATCGTGGATCGGCAAACTTTTAAACTTGGGACTGCAAACAAATACAATGTTTTATCTGGGACTAAAGTCATTGGCATCAAGAAAGTTATTCATAGCATTTACTTGGATAAAATGCGTCCAATAATCAATTGAGTTTGTAGCTAATGATTATTACCACATCTATGATTTTGACATCATTGAGATTCTTTTGTATCTAATTGTACAAACCGATTGCCTTTGACTATCACGGATGATTGTCTAATTTTAAATCCAATTGCAATTGGAGTCTTTGCCCTAATATTGTTGAAGCCAAATAAAATTTTTCTTGGAAATTAGGGTCTATTAAAGTTGCCAACTTGTCATTGAACATTTTCGGTTTCCTAATATGACATCATATGATTTACCCGATATTGAAATCCAAACTTAGGTGCATTCCTTACTTATTGCATCATTGGATGGATTTAGGAGGAAATTTGATATTATATATGTCAAGACCGACCACCGTTGTCTATTTCTGGCGAACAGTGTTATTTGTGGAATAGCTTTTACTCGTACAAATAAATGCACAACAAATGCATTTGGAAATTGATCTATTTGGATTCAAATCCCAACGTTGCAATTTTATCTGATTCTTTTATTGTGGGGCATCTGTTTCGTATAGATCACTAAAACATTAGGCGTTAACAATGAGGTATGTTGGGCACCTGATAAGTAACGCGTTGAGACCATACACTATGCAACCAGACATTTCGGACAAGAGGATTATTATTTTATCTCATTCTACACTGGTATTTCCATATGAGTTTAGAGTATTGTTCAAATAATTTTTTTAATGTCATGAAATGTGGGGAAAATTTCCCGTCGACTCATTTATTCAGGACATAGTGGTCCCATTTCCCATTGGGTTTTCACATTCTGAGTGAATCTGAGTGCAAAATATAATAGAGGAGGAATGGGAAATCAGTAGTACCAATCAATACCAAGAATCTGGAAATTCTGGCTTTGACAGATGGACTAACAAATTATGATTCTTTTGGGCTGTTTTTGAACATTACGTGCCCATAAAGATCAAAACTTTCTTATTCTGAAGTAATTATATATATAAGTATTTCAGAAAACGTAACAAGGTTAATTTACCACGTCAATTTGGTATGAGTGTCCTTGAATTTGATTGGACTTGGTCTGCTATCCGAAAATGTTCGCACATTGTGAAAGGTAACAAGCGATAGTTGTATATTTTATTATTATTTATACGTGGGTGGAATTTAGGTTTATAATCATGCTCTATATCGCTCCTATGGTCATGTGTCTGAATGGCGATAGTATGTCAACCGGAAGTGCAGAGTAATTACCAGTATTCCGTACATCCTCCAATCCTAACTAAAATCCACCATCATGAATTGGTCCGCTTGTCATTTATAGCTTACCGCGATTGGGTACAATTAGGATGCGTCAGTTTATGTGTGCGGATATAGTTTATCATCGAAGTCATTTGGGGGAAATCCCCCAAAGATGCGATTTCTTTTTATTACAGCTATAAATAATATTGCGCTGGACGTTAGCGGCTAACAATGTGGGATTTGGAAATTTTTTGGCGCGTCGATGATAGTGGAAAGGAGGTAGCAAACGCTGGATATTTTGCGGTCAGCAAATGTCCATGACCTCGAGCACCTGTAGCGCCCGATCGTGGTACCCGCTCAAAGTCTCGTGGTGGGCAGACGGGGTCGGCTCATAGCGGAGAGTACCACTACCACAAATTCGCCAAGCGAGAGCAGCGGATAGAAGAACAATCATTGCAATTTCGCGTCTTTTATATGCACTGCTTCGATGAAATAAAGCCTACTTCTGAAAGGATAACAGGTACAACATTTCGTTGCTTCGTGCTTCATATTATTAAGGTGCAGCAGTTTGTAATTGGAAGACACCAAACTGAAATTACAATTTCCCAATGATGTCACTTATAGACTTTCATAGTATCTTACTGACATTGTGAAAATAGCATCAACTTTAAAGGCATATTACTTTTGAATTGGAAAATATATTTGAATCCTGTATTTTATCGGAATTTTTTCTCTTCGTTTTAATCAATTTTATAAATAAATGCCAATGTTGTGACGCATTTTATAGAGTAAACCCACTAAAGCTAACAATACCTACACTTTTTTTTTGTTTTTTTTTTTTGCAATTTGGTATGATATTGGGAGACAGTTGGTGAAGAAATTTGAATTCAGCGCATTAAAATTAGTAGAAAGCATATTGTTGATTTCATCTCTTGTATTAAGATGCTTTTGCATACTATAATTTGGTTTCAGTTTACAACGGTATCAAGTATTGTTTATGAGACTAATCACGTTCAACTCACCTATGTTTATAAACTTCAAACAATTTTGTTATGACTTTGCATAATTATATTGCCTATTAGTTATGGATATATTAGGGTTCAACGCCATTTAACAATGAACAATGCTTGTTAATATGGGTTCAAATAGAGGCAATTTGGTACCTTCCTAAATATATCGTTGATTAAGCATTTTCAGCTCTTTAGGCGGCAGGCGATGATAACTATGCTAGTCATAGACATAGACAGTGTCTATAAATCATTTGAGCTCCAATTACTGACGGAAAAAGAACGCGTTCGCAGTTTACAGTTTGATTTATGCAAATATTTCTCTCTTTCGCGGGCATTGCATTGGATTCCAGCGTTGAATGAGCTAACTGTTTGTTTGTTTTTTTTTTGTTGTTTTTGTTTTCTTGCGCATATTTATTCGGAAGCCGATTGAGATTTACCTAGGAGCAGGAGGAGGGAGCATTTTGCATTGCCTAAAGCGGGCTTTACATAGATCAACACCATAATGTGCATAATGTGATAAGGTGTTGTTTGGAGTGATTTTTTCAACATGCTTGTTATTCAAAAAGTACTGCAAATTGATGGAAACCATTTATTTTCGGGGATATTAAAGAAAATTATTGACCGGGCGTGAAACTGCCGTTCAACAGAATTGCCAAGAAAATCTAGTTAAAAATAAAGGAACAAGGAGGTATTTAAAATTATATATTCTGCTACATAAATATTTTTGGATTAGTAACACAGCCTTCCAGCTTGACTTGGATGAATTTCACTTGTTATTGATAGCATTGAATCAATTTGTAAACATTATACTATAGCACCATGATATAGGATTTTTTTCAAATAGTCGTATATGGAATGGGTGTAAATTTTACTTTCTGAAAAAATCAATTTCTGCTCTGTATAATGCATGTTGTCTCATTTCAGATCAAGAAATATATATTAAGTGATTTGAACATAGTAATTGATTTGATAGTGAACAAATAATATATTTACATTGCCCACCTCGCTTATGTTTTCTTCAGTGATCAACTTTTCCACTATATAAAGCACTATGTCCCAACTAGGTCCATATAATTAATTGGGCAAAAAAGATGAGAAAATGCCACAGATTCTATTTTTTCTCTGATATATCACTTCTCAAATACTTCTCTAATAATAAGTAAAGTAGGAAAAAAAATCTTACTGCCAAATTCAACATAATAATAATTTAAAACAACAACAACAACAATAATATTCGTAAAGTGAGGCTTAACGATTTTTTGGGTTTTAGGAAATCATATTACATACGAAATTGAGTTAAGAAGTTAGCAACAGCAGTATTATATACTATTGTTTTCGGCGAAAGAAAGTATCGAGGCAAATTCTGTTAAAAATGAGAAATCTATGGAAATCCGTAGAAAAGCTTTGCATAAAACATATACAAAAACACCAAATTTCAAAGTTTTATTGAACCAATCTAGTGCCGAAACTTTGAAATCCATCGCCCTGGTGGATCGTTCAGCTGATTTCGTGGATGTTGGACAGGTACACCTACAGAATTCGTATAGTAGATGACGATCAACCTATCGAAACCATCGAATTTGTAGTTCAACTCAGAAAACATCACGAACATTGCAAATGTATTATTTAACCATCGTGGATAGCTTGTACCTGGATTTCGAGGAGTCCGAGACTTTATCCTTTCCATAGGCTGCTTTGGGACGGTAAATCGTAACAACATTTCCAACTTGTGTGTTGTTGCATTGTGTATGTGATTACAATATGAAATCATACCTTGCAAACGGGATGATTTCCTTCAATGCGAAATATAATGGTCTCTAAATGTTTCGATTCTTGAAAATTTAATTTCAACCTATCATCTTATGTTCATCAGACTTGTTCTATTTTAGTGTACTAGTAAAGGCGGTGGAGTAAATAACAAATCCAAATAGTGAATAGTGCATCAGTGTAGAAATTAGCATGATGAAGACGATTGTCTTGAAGAAAGCCGGAATGCAGAGTGTGGATCGCTCTTCGTTTGGTGGCAGTGTCGGCTTCAGTATAGCAAATAAATTTAGTGCTAAACATTCAAAACTGAATGGGAAGAGTGACATTGCTGGACCTCACAGAGGAGGGAGTGTTGGAAAAGTGAATGCACTTATGGTAATTTTTTTTCAGTGTCTGCCGTTTATAGTTTCAAGATTGGAATGAAAATGTGTTATAATTTACTTGGGGTGTTTTATCTTTCAGAATCATTGAGTAGATAAATTTACGACAAAATCGTAATCATGCTTGTGTGTATGATCACAGGGTGTGTGATTGTAAGTGAACTGGTAACCATGCTGGGCATGGATCGACACCGTACCTGACCTCCTATCATTGGGCGCTCGGGGCAGCTGGACTATTTGTTTGCCAATAAAATGATTAATTAATTTTCTATCAAATCTTCAATTTCATATGTGAAAGCAATCTTGTCGTTAAGAATGTATTTGTAATTGTTGTTTATGGGCGAATTTCATTATGGCTTATGCTTTGGCGTCTAATTTAATTAATCTCAGTCAGGTCAATTCGAATTTAACCGACACAATGCAAAACGCTTCGATACAATATCAATTAGATGCAATTATTGATGGTCTGCAATTAGAAAGCTAGTGCTGTTTCAGGAATGCGCGATAATTGATTACAACTCGAAGCGCTATACATTTCATTCAGTGAGTCAATTCTTGTTTCTTGCATTAATCACGATGGTTTATGCTGTGCGGCGGTTAAATGCACTTTACATTTCTTCAATTAATTTGTTCTTAAATGAGTGGTATATTGTGAGTAAATTGTTACATGGTAATCAAATACTATGTGTCGTTAACAGGTTCTGTCAAACATTCGGACTGTACAAGAACTTGCCCATTTATTAAAGCCCCACTTTGTGTCTTAACTGATTTGTTAGCGATACACCACTTCCAGAATTATGCAGTACTGTCAGATGAACTATAGAGTTAACTTGTCAAGTTTAATTGTAGTCCGAGGAAAGAAAGGAATGAGATATTTTGTGGCAGAATAACGCGACTTTTCCGAATGCGATCAATTGCGACCTTCCCAATATCAGAAAAATAGAAATGGTATATATTAAGAAGAATAAGATGAAGCAAAGCGATTTTTTCATTCTTGTCAGTTAGTCCCATACTGGTCACAGGTCTAGTGTCATAGTTATTGTTCTAACACTAATTTACTGATATCAGTGTAACACCCCCCCCCCCCAATGTGTCGCGGGGAGAATGATCATCTTTGTCATTATTTATGATGTCACAATACCAATTCAGGTATTGTAAGAAACTCAATTCTTGTGTTGATATGGTTTGCTTATTTGGTTATTTCACCATCTCATAATTTATCGCACCCACTCCACATGCTTATCTGTAACGCGCCGGAAAGACTCATTGTATACACGTGTTAACTATGGCAATTAAGCGTAAATCTATATCAGCAACTGCCCCCCAGCAATGTGGGAAGCTGTTTCACTTTTGCCGTTATTGTATTCGCAAATAGACGATTGGTGTGTCTGCGAAGCCGAAACGGTATGAGAATGGGAAAGGTTTTCTGCGCGTTCCCAACATGTGAACAATGCGTTTTTGTTTTCGAACTAACTGGGCTTGTTCAACACTTCAATTGTTTTCGGCTAGCAGGAAAGATGCTTACTTTCGAAGGGATGTAGAGCAATGTGTGAAACGCCAGTAAGTTAAATAATAATATTCCTTATAAAATACGCATTTCTGAGAGACTTGTTTCCGTGTTTTCTTCGTAGATCTTTAATGCATGGGATGCAAAGAAGCCATTGAATTGGATGGTGAGAAACCTTTTATTGTTGCTTGGCTAGGGTGGCGTGTTGAAGGTGCGACCGTAATAACCGTAATTCATATTTAAGCTGGATTACATCCAGCGACGAAAGTAATTGTTTTAGAAAGTTTAATCAAATTACGTACGTGAATTGTGCCGTTGTGCAAAGCACATCGTTGTTGTCTCTATGCCATCTTGCTTGCGCATCACGTACCCATGAATAAGTCCAAACAATAGAACAAATGGAAAGATCTAAATTGTGTTTGCTACTTCTTACATCAGTGATGGATTGTATTTTCGGCCAGAGTGTTTACTCTGTTTGCATCAAACACGTATTTATTTGTTTAAAAAAAAAATCTACATCCAGCGCGAACTTCCGTTCTTTTAATCCTTAGCTTAGATAACTTAGGATATTCATTAGTTAGCTGGAAGCTGGAATTCGATGAAGTAATTGCTCGCTTGTGGCTTGCATTCGCTTTGTTTCTTTCCTTTCTCTATTTTCAATTTGCTCATTCATTTTCCGAGTGTCGAGTGTGTACCACCACTTGGTGCAACGTTGGATATTTTGATTGAGAGGATCGCTGGACAGATGACGGGAGCAACTGGTGGGGTTGTGATGAGTTGTCGGTTGGAAATTGACATGATTGCTCGTTTCCTGACTCTTGATAATAATATATTGATTTTCAAGGTCTTTAGGAATTCTTGTTTGAATGATTGGTTATTTTTTTTTTCATTTTATTTTTTTGGACTTAACGAACTTTGAATTTTAGAGTTACTGTAGGTTTCCGACTTATTATTGAGGACATGGAGAAGAAATAGGCTTGGATTATATTCTAAATATTCTCTAATAAGATACTTTTTGGAAAAAAAGGAAAATGTGAATGACATTTTGCCATAGCGCGACTTTCAGACAGATAACAACTTTGTCGAGATAAAAACAACTTTAACTACATTTCCATTATGCCTTACATCATCATCTCCAATTCACATTAATGCGTTCCTAGTATTTTATACTTTCTGTGATTAATGTAGTAGTTTTATTTTTCATCCTGAAACAATTAATTCTATTTCTGATATTTTTGAAATATTTCATTCCACTCGTACTCTGGGTATCTGCTCATAACATTTCTCATATCAATCAACACACTATATATCGTCTAGTTAATATAGTTTATCTAATGCACTACAAAGTTGCTTCTAGACTAGACGTGGCAAATATTTCCTAGACCAAAACAGTAGCTGACACAACAAGTCAGTAGGGTGGAGAGCAATTTAAGATCTGCCCAAAGGCATAAAATTCCAGGCGAGTGTGAACTACACGTTGGCCCCTTGCAATGATCTCTGTAGATAAAAGAAATATATCAAGATTTGGATGAAGATTGCAGGTGAAACTTACCGGTGCAAAGAAGGCCGGCCCGTCCTCGGTGTGTAATTGCAGACGAGAGAACTGATTACCTTGATTGATATTTTATGTGCGAGAGAGTAACTCTCAAATACATGGTTCAAAGTGCATTTTGCTGAGGCACTGCAAGGTAATGCACGATGTCATTAGCATGCATTCAACCTTAATTGCTTTGAAACATCAGGAATATGAGAAATATTTGTGTTTATCATCTTTTCGCGACAACATATTACGAATGTTGCGGATATGTCAAATACATTACACGCTGCAATACGAATTCTAGCACTGCACTTCAGTTTTACAGAGTCATATACTTCAAATCGACCATACTTCTTATCGAAGTTTGTTTCTCTGCAGTACATTGATATTACGGGGGAAAACCTCTTTTTTTGTTTGTGTTTTTCTTGGAAGTGTGGGCTTGTTAGGTTTAACAAGATGGGAGATAGTAGGGATTTGTTCAGCTACTTTACCTGCGTAATGTGACTTTTATTTGACTGTGCCACTAGTAGAAATTTAACAGACATCTTCTATGGTTTGCTTGAAATCACCCGAAAACTTTCTCCCAAATCTCGAGAACATATATTGGAGACGCTCCCAGTTATGCTGACTTTCTAGTTTAGGGATCTGGGGAGAGACCGAAAATTAATTTGCAAATAGAATAGAATAAGAAACCAAGTGCATTCATAAACTATCATTATTATTGGCATAAAGTTATATTGCCTCTCATTATGACAGTTTATAAATTAGACCCTTTCTTCAGTGCTCATGAGGTTTCGAAACATGGTAAATATTTTGCAGCATGAGTCTTGTGACACACGAATGACAACGCCGGGGTGCCACTCGAACACTCACCAATCAAATATTATTTATTACCATATATAAAAAAATAATGAATTGCACCATGGTGCTTCTTTACCTTGTGCGAATGCACAGATTCAGTTGACTGACGAATGTGACTATGTTAAAGCATAAGAAACCCATTAAAGCAGTAATTATTTTCTTTTCAGGGTGATTACATTCGTCATCCAGTCCTGTACGAGTTGTCGCACAAGTATGGCCTGGAAACGGAGCACCTGCCAGACTCGCAGCTTGCGTGTAAATTGGAAGAGCTCAAGGAGATCATTCGCAAGGAGATCCGGCGGGAGCTCAAGATCAAGGAGGGCGCTGAGAAATTACGCGAAGTGGCCACCGATCGCAAGTCGCTCAATCATGTCAGCGTTATTGTCAAGAACTCCAACTCCAAGCTCGCCGAGCTGAAGTATGAGCTTTCCGAACTGGAGTCGCAGATTATCTTGTCACAGGGACAGAGCTCACCCTCATGCCTGCCTACCAATGGAGGTCAGTAGAAATCATGCAATTTATACGCTCACACGAGTTACATCTGTCGGGGAATTTTATTCGATAAAACTTGGCAATCAAAATGTTGCAATCGTGCAAGGAAATGTAATAAAATTTGTTGGATACAAATTACCTCGAATATTGCAAAACTTGGAATATGCTGAAACACGCACGTGTGTTTTTCTATATTAAACAGACAGTACCATAGTACGCGTCTGAGCTTTGGACTGAAAATAGATGCAACGTGGAGAAAAAAAAAACCGACCTAATTCTGTTCGCACGTTGGCATACAAAATTCAAAACTCATTCATTATGTTTGCTTCGATTACAGCGGATATCTCGGTCTTAGTCTTCAATTCAGTTTACTATTCTTTCCACGGTGTCAACAAAAAAGTACAAAAATAGGCTTACACGCGAAGAGGCGAACGAACTTCTTGCAGGCAGCTTGTGCAAACTGGCACGCTTAATTACTTGTTAATTAGAACATGCTAGGAGCTTACGTCTGAGCCAGTAAGACGAGCAATCGAAGTGCGCACAGTGCTAGAAACGCCAAGATAATAACGTCTATTATAGTGTTGGACGGCTCTATCGTGCGAGATTCTGCACGCCGGATAGGAGCGGAAAGGAAGCGCACGACTGGTGGCAAAGGTAGAATACAATTACAATTGCGCACTATGTATCTATTTCTATCATGGCTGTTCGCTAGAGTAAAACGGAAGCATAACAATTAAATCAAACTTAATAACATCATCCGCTGCGATGCATGGTCATGCATTGTATTCAATTCATAGATACGGAACTTAATTAATTAATACATGATTAACTAGAAAGAGCGCGGAATGCACAAACAACGCTTTTTATTTTATAGACTCTATGATACCTTCGCCTTTATCATCACATCAAAAAGAACAAGATGGAGCTCATCAGGATCCTAGATTACACTCCCTCGAAAAACAGCTGAACATTGAGCTCAAAGTAAAGCAGGGGACGGAGAATATGATCCAAAGCATCACACGAGATAAGAAACTGCTTGCGGAAGCTCAGCAAATGTTGCAAGACTCGAAGGCAAAGATAAACTTCCTGCAAATGCGTATTTTAAAAGTAAGTATTATGTGTTGACCCAGTTTGTTACAACTAACATGAATTTGTTTTAAAGGTGAAACATAATATAAACAATAAACACCACAGTGGTTCTATACATGATTTATCATCAAATGGCGACGCTCGAGAGTTAGAAACTTCTCTGGAAGAGAGGATCGACGACATTAGGCATCGCTTACGCATTGAAGCTGCTGTTGTCGAAGGGGCTAAAAACGTGATTCGATTGTTCCAAAATGGTAGCAAAGAAAAATCGGACAAGAAAGCTCTCCAAGAGGTATGTGTTATTATCAGGTTGACAATCGTTAGCGCAGTAAATTGTTGCAGCAGTTTGGTGACACCTCTCGGTTAATTTTACCCACGTATAACGTCGGTGGCATTCCGAGAGCGGACCGTTTCGCAACCTACCGGGCGGCATTCGAACGCGACGAGCTTTTTTCAGCGGCTTGGATTCGTTGATTTAATGTTTGAAGTTTTGTTTTTCTACGCATTTAAGTCGCGCCCGCGTAGATTTCGTTAGCGCTTTTTTTCGCCGGGATCACTTGCCAAAAACTTGCCGCACATTGCGCGCGGTTCGCCCGTAACTGTAGACCGAGCGGAGCTTCTAAAAGCTTCAGTACGCGACCGATTGTACGAGCAATTGGTATGCGTACGTAGATATCTTATCCAAACGAGACTGAGTACGCATGTTTAACGATTGTGAACAATAAAGAAACGAGTGTTTTACGAGTGAAACGATCCATCTGGATAAAGCGATACGATATAATTTGATGGAAAAGATGGAAAAGCAAAGTAGCTGGTGAATTGTAAATTATCACAGGTGACGCGGAGCCAAGAGGATATATGGAATAAATTGATTCTATTATATATGTGCCCGACTTAATTATTAGTGAAACTGTTTCATTGCAAAGCGAACTAGAAAAACTGATGCACGGGGACAAATACCAGGATATCGTGCGGTGGACTGGCTATTTTTATATCGCATCTATACTGAACGACATTGGCCAACTACATTTGACGCATCCATATTAGAACAGCATTGATTGAACCTAGCTTAGTTTTCCCAATCAAGGATATTGTGTGAAGGACAGGTATACTGCGTTGAGGTATCTGTACTCCAAACTAAGTTGCCAGAAATTTAGTGGATTGGCTGAAAATAGGTCATCTTGAATAGGAGCTTGGGTGAGAGTTAGTTTATATATTCTCATCCGCACAATTAAGTCACTGAACTCAAGCGAATTCCCATTATGCAACCGGAATATAATATATAAACACCAGAGTTCAGCATGTTTGCTCCAAAAGCTGCTTCTTCAGTAGGGACAGACCCTTCGCAGCAGTGGACTGTTCATGCTCAATTCACTATTAGTCATGATGGGGTCTCAGAAGGTAGCAGCTGTACACCGCAGGCCCATACAGAGCAGGATGAAAACGGAGTTCGTATGGTTTATACATGGTCCTCACAGGATGCACCATTGCAGAAGGATTGTGACAGTAATTACGGCTTTCAGAAGGGCAACATGACCTTTACGTCATCTCCGCCCGTTTCTCGTGGGGACATTAAAGGTCCAGGAATGGATTCATCTGGATATGGCAGTGAAATATCTCCTAATAGTAATTACATACATGGAAGATTACCTTTGGATGCATTGAGGGATCAAAGTTTTCAAAATTTACCAAACCGAAAGTGTCGGAGTACATGCAGTATAGTCCTTTCAACGAATGTTGTTGAATTAAAGCCAATGCAAGATGAATCAGAAGTACACAGCCAGGGTAGTACTTCTCGCACGCAAAGCTTGCGCTGCCAAACGCCTACGCTCAGGTGCGAGCAGCGAAAATGTGGTAAAGATACCTACTACGGCTGTGGAGATCCATGGTGCTACCATTCCAATTATAGCGAGGATTTGCGATTTTCGCCGGTGCCCGAGAGCGAAGAATACGTGACTAAACGCCCATCTAGGGCAAGCACATTTAATGTGAAGGGATCGGACCGCTCGAGGAGTTCACCGCCTAGGATGGAAAAGTCACGAGATGCAGCAGTGCAAACTTACGAGATGATGGATAAGAGCACTTCGCCGTTTTTACGAATGGATAGCATTGATTTCAAGAATGCAAAGGCCAATAGCAACAAAGATTACAGGGAGCGGAATTTGAAGAAGCGGGGAGTATACAATGTTCGACGCAGAACTGAACCAATTTTTCAACGTGGAGCGGAGGACAACACTTCTTCATCATTCACACCTGATAGTTTGGAATCTTCTCGATTGGTAATTATTTTTATTTCGTTAATTTTGACCATTTTTATTTGGGGATCTTTTAGATGGCCTCCAAACGTTTGGCCAGGAATCCTCCAGTGCATCACGTTATGCCGAAGACTTCGGCACCTTCGAAGGATATCATCAGGGGTTCCAACAATTCTGCATCAAGTGATCCTAATAAAAAACCGCGCACTGTCCATATTGATGTGTATTGCACTGGTACTGAAATTGATTCTGATACATCCAGCACATCAAATGATAGTGACGAAAAGACTGGCTCTTCCCCGCAGACTGTATTTGAATCTGGTAAAGTGCGCATTACCCACAAGCGGACTGAAGACGAGTTGCCCCATCATTTGAAGAGCCCGAATAGTCTAGCGGGAAATAACGTAAGGCAAAAGTCTGTTGATACTGCTTCAGGTGCAGCTGATGGTTTGAGCAGTGGTTATCCATCAATAAGTTCTTTTTCGGGAATGCGTGATTTACGAGATTCTGCATCTAGTTTCTCATCGTCACTTCCGCCATCTTGGTCTACAGTGTCGGCTTCTGTACCAGATGTACCTGATGATACATCTTGGAAGGATACTTATTCAGATCTGGGCAGTTGGAGCCGATCCAGTTTAGCCCAAGTAGATAGTTTAGACTTTGTTCCAAGAAAGATTTCTTCGAACAATCAATTCAATACCACACGGTCAAGTATAGATGAAAAACCAGAAATTGACCTGTTGAAAACTCCAAGTGTCCAATTGAGTGACAGCTTTGAGTATGCCGATTCTGAAGATCGATCAAGAATACGTCAGATGGAAAATATTTGGCAGAATCAGAAACAACGGCATTGGAAGTCTCCGCAAGTAGAGGGAAGGCAACAGCTCCAACAACAAAAAATGAAGGAATATTTTGAAAAGCGGTTGGGTTGCCAAACAAAGCAAGCTGGTACTAATTCTGACTCTGATTACTCAGACGGTGGTTCAGAAAAGGGCTGGAGTTTTGTAAAAGATGAGGCTACATCCAGTCGTGTATTATTGGACAACGACCTGAATCAAATAAGCCACAAAGGAACAAATAACGATATCAATAAACCAGTAGAAGCATTTCCGTCATCCACGACTGAAGCTACATTACATGATGAAAAAACTCGGCAAGTTACAGCTGCTAAGTCGCCGAGTATACTTATTATTAACAAGAAAATGTCTGCCAATCCAGCGCTTCGTGCACCTTTCACTATTCTTCCTGGAATTTTTACCGAACAACGCGAAATTGCCCGCAAGTTTGGCAGAATTGTTGACGTGTTTAGAAAACCGGGACATCATGTTGGCCCAGCAAAAAATCCCGATTGTACCTGTGATCATTGTCGGGAGTATTATCAACGGTTTGGGTCACGAACCCGTGCTCGTTCAGTGGATAGTCAGTACAGCAAATTTTACAATTGGAAGGGGATGGGGCGCGGATCAGTTCCGCCGGAGGAAAGAACCTTGCCGGGGAAAGAGGGCAACAGAAGTGTCACGCATCTAGGTTACACCGACTTTTGATTATATTTTCACATTATGTATTCTGTACTTTTCTTTTACGTTTTTGTTACTTGTACAAAGGTGGGCGTGGAACTAAATCCTAAAAAATCGCACAGAAATGTTACTTTGGTTACCTTCGGTATTTGTTTGTTAAGTGTTTGTAAATATTTGTCCGTGCATTTATGTGAGTACTAGTAAAATGAAACTTTACAAGAACATTTCGATAAAATATGATAATCATTGTTATAGGCACAAGCTAGTTTGTCGGCAAGTAGCAAAAAACTAGACCTTTTAAAGAAGTCGCTTGAACTGCGCCGACAGGAACTCCCACCTGATAGTCGAGCAGCGGAATTGCTCAAACGTGATCTGCTAAATGTCCAAGCAGCTAGCCCCCTGCCAGTATATACTAGCTTACAACCATTTGATTCGTCAGACAAAAAGTACAACACATCACTCTCCACGTTCAACCGCACGGCTGCTGTGACTGGCACATTGGAGGTGCGTCTTATGGGATGTCAGGATTTATTGGAGGAAGTACCTGGAAGATCCCAGCGAGATAGGGACGTTACGTCTAGTCCCAGCGACTTGCGAGCTTTCATGAAAGGTGTCACGGGACGTAGTTCATCCAAGAGCTACATTGTTAAAACCGAAATCAGTAATGAAATCATGGCGTTAATAAAATTGGACAATCAGCTAGTAGGTCAAACTAGTTGGAAGCCCTGTTCCCAACAGGCGTGGGATCAAAGGTAAATTAAATAACTAATACATATGCCTTCAGTTTCATGTTATGCTTTCATTGCCAATTGCAGGTTTTCAATTGAACTAGACAAATCGCGCGAACTTGAAATCGGTATCTATTGGAAAGACTGGCGATCGCTGTGCGCCATAAAATTTCTCAAACTAGAGGAGTTCATCGACGATGTGCGTCACGGCATGGCGTTGCAATTGGAACCACAAGGACTACTCTTTGCTGAGATTAAATTTCTTAATCCCATGATTTCCCAACGGCCAAAGCTTCAAAGACAGCGGAAGATTTTCAAGCAAGAGATTAAGAATTTCCCACGTGCCAATCAAATGAACATAAATGTCGCCACATGGGGAAGACTTTTAAAGCGCAAAGGAGAAAATCAAGTACCACCCAGTCCGCCAGAATCGCATAAGCCCGATTTTGAACCTGCGGAAGACAAAGCAGAAACACCCGGTGAGATTCCAGATCCACAAATTGGTGGATTGGGTGGGCAGCGCCCACTAGGACTAGGTGTAGCGGTTCTTCCCACAGGGACACCCCCAGCGCCTGCCCCGAGAAAAATGCAACCACCGCAAACACCACCTCCCTTGCCACCCAGAATGAATTCATTGGAGGATGAGGTATGTAATCGGTTGTCTGCTGTATTACGAAATATGGAATTTCATAGGATGTACCACGTAGTATATGCTAGATTTTCTTTTTCAATGCACCGTATGCATATTCTTCATGTATTTCTAGAACGCCGCGTTGAGCGCGTTCGACTTCCTAGACGAACGTGAAACGCGGGTGGGTCCACTAATCATACCGAGCACGCCGAACACTCCGGCTAATTATGAACATCATCATCAACATCAGTACCATGTCGAGCTATCGGTTTCTGAACCGGTGGTCGAATTTCCTGACGACGATGAGGTAGACTTTTGTGGTTCTTATAGTTTTTTATGCATTTTTAGCAACTCCCATTTTGTTTCATAACATGCACGATCTACTAACATTGTAGCTGCCAGTCTTGGAAGTGGGTAGTTTCGGGATTACGCGACGCTGCATGATGTTTGCTTGAGTTGTTTTCAGCGAATTTCTTTCAGTTTGAGTAAATGTTTGCCGGTATCGTATTCTAGGTGGTGGAACAACGTCGACCGGTGGCACGTGAACTGCTAAATAGGACAACATCCTACGAGTCGCGCCGTCTTTCGATGCCGAAGATTGGAATGACCATGGAGAACTTTAAGTTGCTCAGTGTTCTTGGTCGTGGACATTTCGGCAAAGTAATCTTGTCGCAATACCGTAACACTGGCGAATACTTCGCAATCAAAGCATTGAAAAAGGGAGACATCATAGCGAGGGATGAGGTCGAATCATTGCTTTCTGAAAAGCGCATATTTGAAGTTGCCAATTCAATACGCCACCCATTCCTTGTCAATCTTTTTTCGTGTTTCCAAACCGAGCAGCATGTATGCTTTGTAATGGAGTACGCAGCTGGCGGTGATCTGATGATGCACATCCATGCCGACGTTTTCAACGAACCTCGCGCGGTTTTTTATGCATCGTGCGTTGTTCTTGGCTTGCAATTTCTGCATGAGAATAAAATCATTTATCGTGATTTAAAATTGGATAACTTGCTGCTGGACACCGAGGGATACGTAAAGATAGCCGACTTTGGCTTATGTAAAGAGGGCATGGGTTTTGGTGATCGAACCGGAACCTTCTGTGGAACGCCCGAGTTTCTTGCGCCTGAAGTACTCACAGAGACTTCCTATACTCGAGCTGTCGACTGGTGGGGCCTTGGTGTGCTTATCTTTGAAATGTTGGTTGGCGAAAGTCCTTTTCCAGGCGAGGATGAAGAAGAGGTTTTCGATTCGATCGTCAACGAAGAAGTGCGTTATCCTAGGTTCCTAAGCTTGGAAGCAATTGCAATTATGAGAAGAGTAAGTAATTTTAATTTATAGTTTAAAGAAAGTGAATACTCAACTTTGTTCGCAGTTGTTGCGAAAGAACCCTGATCGTCGTCTGGGTTCAAGTGATAGAGATGCTGAGGATGTCCGCAAGCAGGCATTCTTTAGGCAAATCAATTGGGAAGACTTACTGCATCGTAAAGTAAAACCTCCATTTGTGCCCCAAGTGGTAAGTTTGAATAATGCTCTTTAAAACATGGATCATCTCGCTTAAATTGGATTTTTCATCTTTTAGGACTGCTTGGAAGACGTAAGTAATTTTGATGAGGAGTTTACTCGGGAAAAACCAGCGCTTTCACCACCCAAGGAGCCGCGGATATTGACTGAAAAGGACCAACTTCTTTTTAAAGATTTTACATATATGGCTGACTGGTGCTGATGACACCTTCAGACCTGCATAACGAACAAAGCGATGAGATTGAGCATGCTAAATCAATTTTGCAGCTCAGCTTTCACTGATTTCACAATGATATTTGTTACAAAGCCAAGTTGTTACTTCGACCAAATTTACAATGACGCCAATAATGCAACTTAAAGCATTTGATTTCAGTCGCGGTTATATGGGCAAATTTTACGAAATTAAGATTATGTTCTTGTTTGGTTGGTCGTAAGATCTCATATACCTGCATCTTTAATACAGCGATGCAAACATTAAATTATGCAAATGAAATAGAGTAGTTGTTCATCGGCTGAACGACGACCGAGAATGCTTGATGCGACAAGTGTTTCAGTACTACACATCCTGATGGAAATATGGGCAAAGGGGGAACAATAATTATGGTAGCAAGTGCAAAAATAAACAATATCAAGGTATAAGTAAAGAAGACTGCATTATCTATAACTGAACAATAATTCTGTAATATTTAACAAGTGTATTTTAACATTTGTAATAACTCACAATGTATAAAATGCCTTAAGAAAAAGCCATTTATGTTTACTGAAGAAATGCGGTTATATTTAGTTGGAAGGGACAGAAATGTCCATCATCTTGCACACTTTGCCTTCATTTGTTGCAATGATAATTTCCGACTGCAGCTGCCGTTGTAATTTTGGTAGGATTTAGGATCCCTCACGATTATGAGCGTTCATATTACATTTGCATTTCTAACATGAACTGAGAAAATTGATTTGTGACTGGAATTGCAAATTATGTTATGGACAATCAAACTTATATCTATCTTAGTCTTTTATTATTTTCAAGACGGTATATACACATTTCACTTAGTAATAATGAACCAACATATTTATGTAAATATTTAACCAATTTTCAATGCTTTAATATACATCAAAATGATACTTTTATATTAAAAGTTGTGCGTATGCAGTGTAGAAGTGCTTGTGAAATAACGGGACATGTTTAGGTTTCGAGTGAAATTAGGCTTTGTATATCATAAATGGAAGGAAATATATTTTATTCATATGAACAGAACCACATAAGATTCACTTAATAGAATAGAAATGAACTTTGATGATGTAAACTGTTCTAAATAAAATGTGGATTTCTAACGTACAAGCTTAAATTTATTGGGAACTTGTCCCAGCTAGATTAGATTCTTCCAACAACTCAGACTTTTTCTTTGCCCTTGGTGGTGTTCCCAAACCTCTGGAAATTTCATAAAATACAAATGTACTATCAGCTTCCCATATAGCAAGGACCACTCTGACAAAAGAACACAAATAAAAAAAAACTTGGTGTTAAGATTATACATATATTCCAAATTACTCACTCATTGGTACTGGGGTTCAAAGAAAAGTAATCGTCCCATACATCAGGACTTAAACTCACAGAACTACTTATTGGTACAAAGAGTTTTAACGCTCCAGTTGCAGCAAATCTTGCCATACAATACGTCTTTTTAATGTTTGGATCATAGTGATGACTTACATCAAACACCTTTTTGGAATCTTGCCCTTAAACATTTATATAAATAAGATGTTTCATTGATTGTTACCAAACTTACTTCGCAATAGCTCTAAATAGGTAAAAGCACATAATGTTGCATCTTTTCTACAATTGCAGCCAGAATCTAGTATCTCATCTATCTAAAAACAGTATTTAACTACGTTTTACATTGTACTGAATTAGTTCTTTGAGAATTACCAATTTATTCATTTTTAGCCATCTCATTACCATAAACACATAATTATGTTGACAATATACACTTTGTGCAATGTTCTACACAGGTATATTATAGTAATCCTCACAGCTTGCTGAAACAATATAAATATTAAACTAATTATTGTTCCAACAACGTTTATAACGATTATGCTATCCAAATATTTATCTGATCATAACGTGATACTATTCATGCTATTGCAAACGCAGCCAAAATAAGTAACGCGTGCATGCAGAGTTGCTTAAATGCTGCTGTTCAAAGTGTCGATATCTTTGTGCGAAATTCCAAAGATTTGTTTCAATTTGTTCCAATTAGTAGATCTCTTAAATCGAACGTAATAATAGAATGCTTTCAGCTTCAGTAAATCATAGATACCGCCACCTATTTGGGCGTTCCATTATTACTAAAAATTCATTCGTTGTCATTTCTCTTTGATTAATGAACTTGAGTTATAACGATTTAGGCAACTTATTAATAAAGGCGATAGATTGGTTCGCTATCTTTCAGGTCGTTAATCGGTCATGTTTACGTAATGAACAATAAAGTATGACGAGGTAATAAATGAAACCATGTGAAATGTATACGTAATATAAAAAAAACATAAATCTCAAATATAATGTAATAAAATGTGCCCACACGGAATATTAAACGTTTCATCATTAGCGTTTATACTTCATTAGTACAATCAAAAAACAAGAATCTCTTTCACCAAGTTAGATGCAACTATTCGTTCATATAGTTGGTGTATTTAAACCCGCACAATATAAAATATTTGATCCTTTAAACATAATAATAATTTATAACAAAGGTTTAAACATAATAAATATTAAATAAACATTAACAAAAATACCGGAATCCCATTATCAAATAACAACAATTTCCTATATAATTAACATTATCACATAATGCATCTTAAATAATATACAATAAATGCAGAAGTTTGCACATGAAATTTCTTAAATTGTTCGATTTAGGCAAGTTAATAAGTAAAGCTAAACGGGTACTCAATGTGTAGTAGCTATAGTTGGTTTCAGTTATCAACAATGTTTAAACATCATATACAAGTGTTCATTAGCTGCTGGTCAAAATTTGCCTATTTTAAGCGTTATTATTCGGGGCGGTCTTTGATGTCAAAAGGCTCGCTCATACCTAAGATGCTGCGTACTTTTTCCTCGGCCTCGCTAATGTAAACTAGGCGAAATTTACCAATATTTTTCTTATGGTTTGCTGCCGAGAATGTGATGTGGAACTTTTGAGTTCCTTTGAGGCCTAAAGCACCCATGGCTGTTGAGCAACTGGCTTCATGCGGGTATTTTGCATTTGGGCGTGGACTTAATCTACGTTTCGGCGTCGGTGAGGGGCTTGATGGTTTTGGAACGTATTCGTAGGATTCATACTCGTCAATGCTTGTAAAATTTACCTATAAAATACGTCAAAATGCATTAAAACAAGAATATGTTGCAAACATGGAATTAATTCAGTTAATAGCTCGATGTATATACTGTTATTACCTTATATACCCCAATCCAATCATCTCTATAAATATCATGCTTCCTGGTAAATTCATACTGAACCGTGTTTTCTTCATTATCCCACCAGTATGGAATAGTTGAAAATTTAACTACCTCCTCGGCATAATCGGCAAATACCTGAAGAAATTTAGTTATTGCTATAAACTTAGAATTCGCTCAAATAGAATTAGTTTAAAAATATATACATACTTTAATCACAAAATCAGCACTAACTGGTTTATGATCGCTAAGGCAGTAATATGGGTGTGACTGATAAGATTTTTGTTCGGCATATAGCTTCACGTTCTCGTAGTTATTTGGGTTAAATTTATAGAGAATTCGATCACACCATGCAGGTCTTCGCCTGAAATAAAAATAAATGTAAGGAATCATTAAATCACAATTTCATTAGTTATGAACATTGTAAAGTATGTAGTTAGCATATTCAATAACTATCTATGGTTTGCTTATGCTTTGCACTTACTTATGATCATAGCTACATTGGTCAACTTCAAATTTGAATGTCGGTGCAAACTTAGGTGCCTCTTCGGTGAAATCCCAGAAAGCCTTCTGAGTTCGCCGAACTTCGCACAACTGATCATATTTGAACAATTCGGACAACTCGCCCTTTTCAATCATTCGTTCAATTTCCTCTGGATTTCTATCAAATCCTTCGCACAATCGAAAATTTAAATCACCCATCCAAAAAATGTAGCTAAAAATAAATAAACACCAATTAACATGAAATACTACAAATACTACAATGTTTGGCTTACTCATGAAACAATATTTTATCACCTCCTTTTACATGAAACTCAAGATCCTTAATAATCTTATTATAGTCCTCAATTCGCTCATCTAGCTGATGATCATGTGCAGATAAATGAGCATTAACAAAGCATATTGTTGTTCCATAAATTCCAAGTCTAATACTGACAGCTCCCTTGTTTCCCTAAATATTAGAAATACCGTTGCACCCAGTTATATTCTTAAGTAGTATCTTACTTACCCACATTCCAGAAAAACCAGTCCTTGTGTATCCACTCTCCATATCTCGTACATTTAGTAAATGTTTATTTTTGACAAAGACACTAAGAACAAGGCCTTGCATTCTGATGGTTTTCACCTTAATGTATCTTCCAACAAGAAGGTCCATGATTTTTTGAGTCCATGGATCTTCATAGAAAGCATCCATGAGTAGGTTGTGAGGTTGAGCATTCACTTCTTGTAAAGCAATCACATAAACATCAAATGGATCTTTTTGATCATTGAAAGCAAGTAGTGGTCCAAAATCCCCTTCTGGGATTGCAGTGCCTACATTGTATGTAACAAAATGTATTCTGCAAGTAGGACAACAAATAAAATAGTTAAAGAAATGCAAAAACATAAATGTTTTTTGGCATACCTTAAATCTTCCATGATCAGCAGAGTTGAATCATTTACTAGATGGAAAATTGTTGCGTTCTATAAAAATACTCAAGCTGCACTCTTACTAATCTAACCAATTAGTTTAATTTCCAATCCTGAACTACAAGATTGATGGCATATGATGTCACGCCAAGTCTCTGATATTCTCAACACTACGGCGCACTACCGTGATCAGCGGCACACATCGATGCCCATGCACCACCTTCAATTATAACGCGCCGGTGTGAGTTTATAAATTATTTGATGACAGATAACCACAAGTAAAGATTGGAAAGCAATCGAATATAAACACAGGAAATGAGTGGCAAGATTTAAGTATCAATGTTATGTGTTAACCTCATCAACTCGGTTTTGCTAATCACTGTCATCGTTATCACTATCAATATTTATTTGGATTATCTGTTTAAAAAACATTTGAATAATACCCATGAACCATAATATTTTAACTTCTGCCACCTACCTTTAACTAGTTGTATTTATAGGCGGTAGTTTTCAGTTCTTTGTTTTCATCTCTATTGATGTAAATTATGATTCAATTATTTTACCATAGGTGATGCACATTAGCATAAATATTGGTAAAATAGTAGATATTTTATGACAGACTGAATAAGTTTAATATAGTATTTTAATCCTGAGATATGTACAGATTATTTTAAATAAAAACATTCCAGTTGGTTGCAGAAAATATTTAGGATTACAAGGATATAAAAATTTGCTATCAGCTCTTGGACTAATTTTGATGTCCTGGATGGAACGGCGTTGGCCTACGTTTTCTGTAATCTCTCGCAGAATCTACACAAAATTCAATACGTGAGCAAACTAATTGCTCTAATTGATTCTATTTCGTGCGAGATTATTTGTGCTAGCAATTAATTGTATGATCGATCAAGGTTCACTGAAGTGAATCATTTAAATATTGTAGAGTAAGTAATAAGTATAAGATTGTAGAAGGTTAGGTGTGTATGCGAATGTATTGTAACTGGGTGAGTTCCAATGGCGAACGGCTGTGTGGTGGCGATAACAGTGGACTGATGGCGTGCCGTGGTGATCGCTGGGGAGTGATGGTGTTGTGGCATGGTGGCAGGCTTATTGATCTTGGTGAATGACTGGAATTGATTGTCTCTGATGGATGTCCAACAATGACTGTGGTGGACCTTCACAACTGACTCTCTACAACTCACTCTTTTCTCTCATCTCTTATCCCGTTACTTGAAGCCATTGGGAGGCCTTTGGCGGGATTTCGGAGGCTACGAATGGCGGGTGGAAGGTTGCGTTGGATTTCCCAAGAGGTCAAGCTAAGAACGTCTAGGTATTCGAAGATATTGGTTTATGACAGGGTGCTGACAGATTGCTTGGAAGGTTGGATTTGGGAAAGCGTAGAATATTGCTTTATTGCAGAATGTTGGATAAATTGAAGTACTTTGGGAAATTCCTACAATATATAGTTTTAAAATAGTTTTAGCAATGAAGTCAATTTTTCGAAAATTCGACATTTAGAAAATACCAATTTTGATTTTATGTATGTATAGAGAAAGTATTAATTCTTTTGACATAAAATAAAAACAGGTTGTTGTCTTTGTCTACAAAATAACTTTCCACTTTCCGTCACATGTTCAGGAAAATGACATAGATATGTTTACTTCAGTTCCATCTTCTAAGATTTCTAAGTTGCCTACATATTAACAATGTATAACGCCTGGCTATAGCAACAACAACCATGCAAATATTTGAAGATAACAGATTGGAATCAAGTTTTATAAACTATTCAACTATTGGGTATTCTCATACCTTCATTATTTTCTAAAGAATCAACGTATGAATTGTTAGAATCAAAGCATTAGTTATGAAGTTGATCTGAATTAATACTGCTGCTAAGAAAAAAAAAACACATTTAAATTAAAAGAGAATTGATTGTGGTTTCATGTTAATAAATGTAATCTAAGTATTTCGTTGATTTTGGTTCCAAAGTCTCTGTTATTTATTGTACTGAGATGAATTTACCTCAACCCAACGTACACTCCATGACAATTAATTCAATAAAAAGGATGGAATCAAATAGCCCTGCTATTTTAGGTCGAGAGGATATATAAAACATGGGGTGGGGTAAGTTTGGATCAGATTTTATATTCTCTATAATATTTTTACCTTATTTTTTTTAACTTAAAGCATAACAACTCAATTTATATTCTTAGCACACTTAATTTTAATTTAAGTTTAGAAAAAAATAAGACAATTTGTAGATTTTCAATCGAATTATATAATAAAAAAATCTAACACGTTTATATTGCATAAATATAATTATGTATAAATAAATTACTTAGAAATTTACGTTCGAATAAATAATTGTTATTACTTTGTGGAAGGTTATGCCTGTATTGTGACTTGGTGA
>JAODGC010000007.1:4166590-4179436 GCA_027574925.1 Ecitoglossa quadriceps | reverse complement strand
CGGCCAAAAAAAAACTCCGTTTGAAGTTCATCTAGTAGAGTTAGAGAGTGAGTGTGTGACCCCACAGAATAGATCACGCAATGCAAAGAAAGCCGAGCTACAGTCGACTCCAATAGAAGTAGTTCCCGTCTCGGTACTTGAGGACTCTGAAGAAACTCCGCCCCCGCGCCCTCCCAAGCCCGATCCCAACTACATGCCCTCCCAGCCGCCCACCAGCTTCTATGCTCTGCGATCTCCGCCCGCATTCAAAGACTTCGACATCGACGATGACATTCCGCTGGCGCCCCGACGACGCCGCCACCACCATCACCACCACCGCGCCCCCGAGTCAAGTAGTGAGGAAATAGCACCCAGTCGTCGGCGCCATCGCACGCCCGAACCAACAATTCCTGAACTAGCAGGACAGCTCACTATCGCATGTGCGACGGCTGCGGAACGCTCCCTCAAGAGACTGATCCAGCAGACCATTGAATACGTGATGGGACGCGTGGAAGGCAAACGTGAGGTGAATGTCGCCGTTGTTATTTTGATCGTGTTCATCGCACTGCTGTTCTTAGTCTATTGGAACGGCGATGGCAAGCAAGTTCATCATCATCACTGGGAATATTTTAATCCACCACGCGATATTTAGTTTCGAAGGTCGCATTGATAGTTTTAGACTTACCAATAAGAATTCACTTGTTAAAGAACGTGATTCATTTCATTATTGGTTTGTGACTAATATTGGTCGCGTATCGGATTATTCGCAAACATTGCAACTAGTCAAGAAAAATGAAATTGTTACGTTTGCCATTAATTGTTGCTATTTGAATTTGTTTATATCATTAAATGAATATTTATGTATAGAATAAACATGTTTCAACCATTATCATCATTTTACAATATAAAGACTACGTAGGTATCTAACTATATAATACAAGTAATACCTGAATAACAATTTCTTATTCGAAGATGTCGTCATACGTGACCAAATCTCGCTTGTCACGATGGTTACCTTTTTGCGAATGGCTTGCAGCAAGTGTCGACCAAGCTTTTGATGATGTGGCATCGTTATTAGCGCTATTAGGCTCGATATGAGGTTGCCTACGTGCCAAAGAAACTTTAAGTTGAATACCAGACACCATAGAACCTTCCATCTGAAATTTATTAGGATTTGTACTTACACCAGGCCAAAGCAGTTTCCAAATAGATTCAACAGTAGAAGATTAAAGAGCATCAAAGTCAGACCACAAATATCATTCATTGAGAATCATTTATAACAATATAGACTTACCTCAGAAATAGCCCTATCAGCAGAATCCACTTTGTCAAATGTGACAAACCCACGACTGCAATAATATGAAAGAACAAATTAAGCCTCTAAATTAGACAATGAAAAATCAACATACTTCTTTTCAATCTCCATTGATATGTTCACAATTGTTCCAAATGTTCTAAAATGCTTTTCCAGAAACTCCTCAGTTATCTTATATCCTTGCACATAAATTGTATTACCCTGCCTTGGTTTATCACTTTTTTCTTTTGGTTTTTCCACAGTTCTCTCATTCTCCCACTCACGAGTGTTGGAATAGCTACCATACAAATTCTTAAGTCTAGGAGGTTTGTTTTCAGGATTATTAGGTCCCTCTTCCATTTGAACAGCAGAGAATGGTTGATACCCACTAACAGTCTTTTCAGATGTTAGTTTTCTTTCTAGTCCTCTTGGCCTTTTAAAGCCTTGTTCTGGTTGTTTATATTGTTTAGGAATTGCAGTGATAACACCAGATTTAATGAGTTTTTTAGCAACTTCTCGAGCATCTCGTGCTTCTGCTGGCCGTTTTGGAACAACTATTTTCTCTGGTTCTGGTTTGGGAGCTTTTAAAGCTTGCAATGCTTTTTTCTAGTTAAAGAAAATTACTTCTATGTAGGTTGAAAATGAAAATATAATATGATTACCTTTTTTTTTAACTTCTGATATTTGGCCTGCAACATTAGTTCTTCTTCAGTTAAATTATTTGGTAAATGAATGTAAACCATTTTAACTGTACTTGCAAATCTTATCTCCAAATGCTTGTTATGATTGCTCCACTACTAATTGCATCCCTTCAAGAAAGTTCCTAACCTGAAAGTTTACTGCGTTTGTTTTCTTGGATCCGCTGCTCTTAAGTTTTGTTTGGATAGTTGCAGAAAAGGCAAACGTTTGCTATGTAGATACTGCAGCCACCTATTTTCTTCTAGCAGTCTCAATCCGATTTCAATACCACCTCTTTGCAGTTAATTCAGCCCATCATATAGACCATCCAGAATATATTTGTCTCTTTAGACAACCCACATCTCAAATTTAACCTGTCCTTCACGTTGCGTGAAAATAAACATTCAACGATTACACATGAGTTAGATTCATTTTGCCGTAAACAATTGCAATTATGCCGAAGGAACAATACCGAGAAGCCGATGTGGCTAGAAAAATGTAAGTTAAATATTTGATGAACAATTGTATATTAATTTTCATTAAAACTTCTAGTTCGCATGTAAGTTTTGGTGTTGAAAGTGCTGAAAGCATGCAACAACAAGCTCACATTCATGTGGTTTCAAAAAATTTGTATAATCAAGATGCACAACGTACTCCTATTCCATATGGAGTACTAGACAAACGTTTGGTAAAATGAATAATACTTTGTACTAATGATATATGCAACTTTACAATTATTTATACAGGGTACAAACTCCAAAGAATCACCTTGTTCAACGTGTAACAAGGGAATTAATGAATGTGTGGGCCACTTTGGTTACATTGATCTGGAATTACCAGTATTTCATGTTGGATATTTCAGAAGTATAATTTGTATTTTACAGTGCATATGCAAAAGATGTGGGGAAGTATTAATGACTGATGAAGAGAAACAGCAGTTTAGGGCAAGATTATGCAATCCCAATTTGAGTTACATGACTAAGAAAGCAATTAGAAAAAAGATTATTGATAAATGTAAAAAGATCAGCAAATGTTACAAGTGTAAAGATGTTAATGGAGTTGTAAAGAAATTAACTGCAAGTAAATCTGGTGGATCAGCTGGTGGAGTATTGAAAATTGTTCATGAAAAATTCAGAGGGAGGAAAGAACGGGATCCTGTTTTGCATAGTGCTATTGGTAAATATGAACTATAATCATTGCCATGTTTTTTAATGATGATTTGCTGCAGCTGAATTCAATGTTGCAATTGAACTGAATCCTGAACTTCACTCAGCTGTATCTAATATGACTTACATGGAATCATTAACACCAGTTGATGTTTTAAAATTATTCGGTCAAATTCCCATTGAAGATATCCCATTGTTAGCCATGGATGCAAAAAAGTTAGTACCTTTTAATATTGATATACAGGCACTAATTCTGTCTTAATATTTTAGATCGAAACCTGAAGATTTGATATTTACAAGAATGCTTGTTCCCCCTGTTTGCATTCGACCATCTGTTGTATCAGATCTAAAAGCAGGGACGTAAGTAATTCATTCATATTAGGCTTAATACTTACAGTGCATTTTGCTATTAAAGGAATGAAGATGATTTAACAATGAAGCAGTCAGAAATTATTTTTATCAATGATGTTATCAAGAAGCATAAACTCTCTGGAGCGTCAGTAAACATGTATCAGGAAGGTTGGGACTTTCTGCAACTGCAAACTGCAATGTACATAAACAGCGAGTTATCAGGAGTTCCTCTAGCAATGATGGTAATATCAGGAAAAATATTTGCTACATTTTAATCTTAATATGTACTTTGACTTTAGCCCAAAAAGCCAGGTCGCGGATTGGTACAAAGGCTTAAAGGAAAACAAGGCCGATTCCGAGGTAATTTGTCGGGAAAACGTGTAGATTTCTCTTCAAGAACTGTTATATCGCCTGATCCTAATTTAGAAATTGACCAGGTATGCAAATAAATATTTTAACTATAAATATGCTAGCCAACAATATAATTACAGGTAGGAGTGCCTTGCTACATCGCAAAAATCCTAACATTTCCAGAGCGTGTAACGCGTGCAAACATTGATCTTATGAAGCAACTTGTGATGAATGGCCCTGATCAATGGCCAGGTGCAAATTACGTCCAGCAGAAAGGTTCCGCCTTCAAGCGGTTCTTGAAATATGGCAACCGTGAACGTTTAGCACAAGAATTAAAACTTGGTGATCTTGTGGAGCGTCATTTGCATAACAACGACGTTGTGCTTTTCAATCGACAGCCTAGTTTACACAAGTTATCTATTATGGCCCACAAAGCAAAGATCCATCAAAATCGCACATTCAGATTTAATGAATGCGTTTGCAATCCATATAATGCCGACTTTGATGGCGATGAAATGAACTTACATTTACCACAGACTGAGGAAGCTAAAGCCGAGGCTTTGATTCTCATGGGAAATAAAAGTAATCTTGTCACGCCCAGAAACGGCGAATTACTTATTGCTGCAACACAAGACTTCCTGACAGGAGCATATTTAATAACAAGTAAGAACACGTTTTTGGATTATCACCATGCCGCACAATTGGCCGCTACACTTTTGGCAGGAACTGATAGTAACATGATGCTGCACATGCCAAAACCGGCAATAATGAAACCGCGACCATACTGGACTGGAAAACAAATATTTAGTTTGATCTTTAAACCGAATCGGGTATGTCCTGTCAGAGCTAATCTTGAAGCAAAGGGGAAGGCGTACACGAAGAATCGAGAGATGTGTGTAAAGGATTCTTATGTTATTATTAGAAATTCAGAGTTGCTAGCGGGCACACTTGATAAGGGTCACTTGGGCTCCGGTGGAAAAAGTGGCAGTATATTTTATGTCATCCTGCGTGACTTTGGAGAGGATTATTCAATTAAATCTATGTGGCGCTTGGGTAAAAACTGTCCTGGCTTCTGTATGTTTGGATTATTTATATGTTGTGTTAATAGCTCGCATGGCTTCATACTACTTAATGAATGCTGGATTTTCCATTGGGATTGGTGATGTTACACCTGGTGAGAATTTGATCAAACGCAAAATGGCCTTGTTAAGAGACGGATACGGCAAATGTGACGGTTACATTCGCGATATGAATGAGGGCAAACTCCAAACGCAACCTGGATGCACTGTAGAAGAATCTTTGGAAGCCGTTATTTTGAGAGAGTTATCTGTTATTCGTGAACATGCTGGTCAAGCTTGTGTTGCTGAGTTACCATCAACGAATGGACCACTAATTATGGCTCTATCTGGGTCAAAAGGTAAATAATAACATGACAATATTCTTAACGATGGACTTGAGGAACAATTTGAATGTTTGCAGGTTCTTTTATTAATATTTCTCAGATGATAGCATGTGTAGGACAGCAAGCTTTAAACGGCAAACGTGTTCCTGATGGTTTTGAGGATAGATCTCTACCACATTTTGCTAGAAAGTGTAAGTTTATTTGTTTGATAGAAAATATTTCTTATAATTGGGTTCTTTTCAGCGCGTACACCAGCAGCGAAAGGTTTCGTTGAAAATAGCTTTTACTCTGGTTTAACTCCCACGGAGTTCTTTTTCCACACGATGGGAGGCAGAGAGGGTCTCGTGGATACTGCTGTAAAAACAGCAGAGACTGGATATATGCAACGTCGGCTTGTGAAATCTTTAGAAGATTTAGTTGTGCATTATGATGGATCTGTGCGCAATGCAGAAGGTGATATCGTTCAGATTAATTACGGGTGCGATAGCTTAGATCCGACCTATATGGAAGGCAAAGACTGCCCCGTTGATTTTGAAAGAGTGTTGGAACATGTCAAAGCCAAACATCCATACAGAAAAGAAAAACCTTTAGATGGCACCGAAATTCAAATAGTTGCCAATGCTTTAGATAAGGATAACACCTTGGATGCGTGCAGTGAAGGCTTCAAAAAGGAATTGCGGTAGGTGATTACTTTTTCCTTGTATTATTCTATCCATACTTGATTCTACGTTTTCAGTGCGTTTATTCTTGGAGTGGCCTCAAAGGTGGACTCCGTAAACTTTAATTACAAACAATCAACGGGACCTTATAAGGAGGTCCAACGTATAACATGTAGTCAGTTGGTCACCTTTGTGGATACCTGTAAAGACAAGTATACAAGATCTATAATCGAACCAGGTACAGCCGTCGGTGCCTTAGCTGCGCAAAGTATTGGCGAACCTGGAACGCAGATGACCCTCAAGACTTTCCATTTTGCTGGTGTTGCTAGCATGAACATCACTCAAGGTGTACCGCGTATTAAGGAAATTATCAACGCTAGTAAGAATATATCGACACCGATCATCACTGCATTCTTGGTAGATTGTTTGGATCCTGAGTTTGCTAGGAGGGTTAAGGGGAGGATTGAAAGGACCACTCTGGGGGAGATTACTACCTACATAGAGGATGTTTACACGCAAGACGATGCGTTTTTGTTGATTCAGCTGAACTATGAGAGAATCAAGTTGTTGCAATTAGAAGTGAATGCTAATAGTATTAGATATAACTTGTGTACATCCAAGTTGAAATTAAAGCCAACGGATGTTCGGGTTCAAAGTGAGACAGTCCTGACTGTTCATCCAAATCAGTCCAAACAAGGAAGTAGGTTGAATTTTAACATGCACGAATTGAAAGATAATATTCCCAATGTTGTAATTAAGGTGAGTTTTCTCAAAATTCGCGATTAGATGTAAATTAATGTGGTTATATTCAGGGGCTTCCAACTGTAAATCGAGCCGTAATTGCTAAAAAAGAAACGGGTGGGAAGGCAATGTACAATTTGTGTGTCGAAGGAGACAATTTACGAGAAGTAATGGCAACATACGGCGTTGATGCGAGGAAAACACTCTCCAATAATATCATCGAAGTGTACAATACACTTGGAATCGAAGCAGCAAGGTACTTTACAGTCAAATTCAATTTCTACCTTAATTCTATCTGATTGTTGCTTTGGTATCTTTTAGAGAAACAATCATGACTGAAATTAAAATGGTTATGGAAAACCACGGCATGAGTGTTGATTACCGGCATATCATGTTGCTGGCAGCACAGATGACGCACACTGGAGAAGTTCTTGGTATTACACGTTATGGTTTGGCAAAAATGAAGCAATCTGTGTTGAATCTGGCCTCCGTATGTTACTATCTATTTTTTAATAGTCCATTGATTGTTTGCAGCTGGAATTCTAATATATCCTCTTTTCACAGTTCGAACGTACTGCTGATCATTTGTTTGATGCGGCTTATTACGGCCAAACTGATAGAATCAATGGAGTGTCAGAGAATATCATTATGGGTATGCCAGCGCCTATCGGTACTGGCATTTTTAAGTTATTACATAAACCAAAGCATGTTGATTCGGTTTTGGAAAAGACACATTTGCTATTTGAATCTGCTCTTGAGGAATAATGTTGAGTTAATAATGAGTATTCTAATGATGAAAATTAGACATGGAATATTAATGAGTTTATATTTTCATTCTTACATCGTTTATGGAATAAAAAGAATGTTTCAACTGTGAACAAGGCCATTTATAAAATACAAATAACAATAATTAGATATTTTTTGTCTGGGATTACGATAATAACTTTGTTAATAACGATATACATAACGTTAGAATAATGTTACCCAAAAAACGGTAAGATCATTTGCTTAAACATTACGTAAAATGTAATGCCATGGTGGATTTATCGCGGGAAGATTTTGTGGTGGCCCAGAATTATTGGAATATTTATTGCAGCATGCTTAGCTTCACGGTGTTGAATATCGAATTAATTAGGTGAACACAACGAATTTACGTTTGCAACACATTCAACGAACGAATAATTGCATAACATAGTTTTAGATTGTCTCAAATGAAATACATTTCTGATATTTCGAAATGACTGCAGTATAGCATTATGTAAATCGGCGAAATTTACCCTGGATGTCGCTAGTTGCATTGAACATAAACATAAATATTTTATGTAGTTGAATAAATTATGATAACACTAAGTTATCATTTTTTCTACCTCCTACATTCGAGTACGACGTTTGCAAGTGATAACAAACACCAAAAACTGTATAATTATTGTATTGAACTCCTCGAACGCGTAATTTTATCAGTGTACTTTGTCATTATTCTTAGGGGAATGAACTTAGATATAAAATATTTTTAAATACATACAGGTAATGAACTTATTGCATGAAATTTTTCAAAATTGCAAACCAAATTGTACTTCACTTTGCACTTCTCTGTAGTCATACTACATATCAAATTAATATAATTTCAAGCTGCATTACATTGCTACCAAGAAAGATATTATCACCTCCAACATTCATTATTACAATTTCAAAGGAAGTTAACTCTTTAAGCTTTAACAACTTGCATATTACCTAAATTGTAACAAACACGAGTAAATTATTCCCTTGAAATTACCATGGTCAATATGACGCCACAATCATTATTACTAATCCTCGTAATACCACAGATATCACTTAAGCACTTTAACTCGTGGTACACAAAGAACATAAAAATACGTACAGTGCTTTATAAAAAGCCGACTCTTAAGACAATCAAGTCGCGTGCTTGCAGTGACGAATCATGACGAGTCATTGAAAACAAATGGATAAGAGCATTAAAATTAAAACAGTAAACAGCCGTATATTGCACAAAGGAAAGGTAAACAGGTTCAATAATAACTACGAGCGTGTATGAGCTATTTACGTCATGTCAAACAAGCACAACTCCAATTGCGCATGTCATATTGCTTTTGTTTCTGCCGATGCACCCAAATTTAAGTTAGTCAATCATATAATGATTGGTAAACAAAATTAATGCTGATTAAACGCGGATGTGCACAGAATAGTACAGTTACGTGTTATAGATTGCAGCAATGTTTAATTTAATCGACTAATAAATGGAACAATTTTAAGAAACACTCAAACTACATTTTGTATTGATGTATTGTTACTTACGAAATATTTGATGATACAATAACGTTTTCAGCGCGTTGCTTTCTTCAATTTACCTAGTGAAGATTGTTTCTTATTGTCGACTTGATTTGCATTGATTCAGTTCGGAGATCATGTTGCGTTGGGTTATGTTGCTTGCTTAATACTACTTCTTTTAGTATATAATTTTGTATTACTACTTATGGAACTTGTACTGTTGAGTCAAATTTTGGTGCTAATCATTGGACCAGTGGTGCTAATGGTATATGATAAGCTATGGAATTCTTTTTGTAGAGAGTAACTTGCAATACATTTTGTTCGTGCGATGGTGGAATGTCGACTGTCCATACAGTTTCCAGGATTCGTAGCCATTAGAGCTTGGGTTCTTTGTGGCGCTGGCGTCGGAAACGCAAGAATCTTACGAATGCACTGATTACAACTAAATTTAATTTATACTGCTAATTAATGAACTCAAATTATCATGAGACTTATTTCAATACAATAAAGTGTTATTATTTATGTCGGACTGAAATAGATTTCCGTGCAATCAAACCTATTTTCTGTCTATCAATATTGTGATTGCATTGAATTCCCATATTGACATATCGACAGAATCTGACAGTTATCAAATTTATCACGTCTTATCATAGATATCGCATCTCTTTAGGGGAATTTACATCGTGTTTGTTACATTCCACAATTTTTCCCAAGCATAATCCAGTAATTACTCTAAACCATCTAAAACTTTTTTGGTTCAGGAACTCTGAGGATGGTCCATACTCATCTGCCCTAATAACACATTCCTCCCAGCTTGGAAATCAGTGATACAACACCAAGTCCATGTTTTCCCCCAACATTTCCCAAGCATAATCCAGTTGTTACTCTAAACCATCTAGAACTTTCTTGGTTCAAGAACTCTAAGGATGGTCCATACTCATCATTAACAATACCAATAATAAATAAATACCAATGCAACTGGATACTCTCTGCTTCTACACTGCCTAAAAGTTCCTTTCTCCACATTCACATCTTCCTTATTACCTTCTTTCTTTCCTGACATTGCCGAGCAATTTACACCGCACATTTAATTACTATCAAAGTATATAAAATCCTAATTTGATGTTCACAAACGCACATGATCATCAAATGTATACCAACACAATATATAATTAAAACTGGTTTCATTATCAACACTCAAAAAAAAAACAAAAAAAACCAGCACAACTTACACATGTGTTAATTTGCATATACGCAAGCAAAATACAATCCACCGCTTTTGTTTGCCACAAATACCAACATTCAATCACCAAGTCGTCGTAATCAACGCTTGTACTTGCTGACGCGTTTTCAAAAATAAGCCATCGACCATTGAACCACATACCGCATATATTATACTTCACAAAATGGCAAATGGCAACTAATTTGCACGCAAATCGGCGTCACTTTGCTACGTTCACACGGTTTATACACGCTAGCGAATTGACATGGCGCGCATCCACAATATACAACAATAATAGTAATAAATAGTGATAACAACCGTCAGTTGAAAACATGTTTGAAACAAACACGGTAGTGCGGTGCTTCTTGAGATATCACAGCGCTTGATAAACCACCAAGTATATAATTGTCATCCAGACAGGAAGAGATAAAATGATTATAGAACATTTATTAATCATTTGCGTGTGTAACGATAACGAACGAAGACTTCTAGTGACAATGGAAGCAGTGATTTAATTAAATCAGTTTTCATCTTGCGAGTATTTACAACACAAAGTGCAAATCAAGTGGTTTGCGTTTACTGTCTGCGATGCAAACAAAGTTTGACGGTGATAAGAATAAATAATAGTGGGCGGTTGTTAGAGTGATTAATCTAACGTGTTATCAAAGGGACGTCTCTGTAAATTATAATTAATGCACTCATCAACATGTGAATATATGTTTACATTACTAACAAGTTACCAATAATACAAGACAACAATGCTCATTGTTAGTCAAGAGTAATAAAAGCATTAGCAACTTTATAAATACATCTCCGAAAATAAAAGCTTGTTTGCACAACAAACACAAGACAAGACAAAGAAATATCGAAAAGAAATCGTTGTCTTTGACAAAAGAAGATGAACTTTGCCACCAAGCTGGGAACTTGTACTTGCTCCAAGGAGGGAAATTAGCTGACAGTTTGAATGTTTGAAAACGTTGAATCAACAAGCTTCATTCGATTCGATTGCTTCATATCACGTTTACCGAGTGTAGATGTAGAGAACAGTCTGATGCTATCTCAATAATGCTTAATACGTTTATCATCGGCCAACGACGCGCAGATATCAAATATAAGAGATTCGTGATTTTAGTAGAGCGCGCGGTCAGTGATTAGCTGAGCAGACAGCGGACGGGTCGCAGTGTGCGCTGGTGTCCCTTATCTCCGAGAGGAAATATCGCAGTGATGATACTTTTCCAACCACTTACACAGACGTGATTTCCATCTCGATTCATCGCACGTGAAGTATTGGCGGCAGCACATAAATTGTGTATGCTTTTCGTTATTCTGCACGCTGGTTTTCCAACGAAATTATAATGAGCGGCGGTGGTAAGTTGACAAGAAGAAAAAATGATCTTTTGAGTGTATTTATGTTAAGATATTTGATGGCTTTGTAATGGCAGGTGTTGTTATATGACATGTGTTTCGATTTAATCTGAATTACTATGACTTTCGATTGCGAATTGCTAATGATTTATTGCGAAAATGCGAAGGTTGCAGTTTGCAAGTAGGTAAACGTTTCACTTGCTTGATGGTGTTGTTGCGCTAAACCTGATTGAAATGCTCTTGAATTTTTACTGGGACAAATTGTAAAGTTACAACAAAGGTTTATCACTATTTGTGTGCATACCAAAAAGAAGAAGATAGTATTACTTAGTATCATGTTTAAAGCAAAGTTTGACTTGGTATAATTTATCTGAATCGCATCTGTGTGGTGAAATAAAAAATCCTCTCCTATCTTAGTGAGTGTACAATTATAATTGGAGTTTGTTACGTTGTAGTTTGCATTTAGTAGTCACATTTTGTTTTATTTTTACTTTTTATGACTTTAGTATCAGCAATTGTCACAGTTGAAGGAAGTAGTTGGCGTGAGTAGTGCAACACACAACGTGTTAGGATATTATATGCCCATCAATACTAGAAGGTTGTTGCCACATGAGAGATTATTATTTATCAATGATTTCACCAGATGTAGCTCAAATCAAGAGTCAAAAAAGATTCATTGTAGTTGAAGACCGCTTGGGGATCTTGTGATGTATAGTTCTACCAGAATTAAGATTTTCTCATTCAATGCAATTCGTAATTAACAATATATAGGTTTCAACATTAAAATTAGTTCACTTTGAGTGATTGGTAGTAGTTTGTGAACAATTTTGTATCATTGTACAGGCAATCTGTTTATTGCATTATTTGTGTTTGGATTCTTGATGGTGCCACAATTGTTAACGTGATAAATGGCAACAAATGGAACATTTTGCATGTAATTTTCTTGTGAAATGAAAGATATCAATGGTAGCATTATAGTTAGTATTCTAGAGATGTAAATATGAGCATAATTCTTGTAGTTGCACCAATTTTAATGCAGAATTGATCCAATGTTAATACTACCACTCCCTCCAATCGGCAGTGAAGGATTAATTCGCAATTATTTGTGAGTATTGATTAGAAATACATGCAAATCATTGTACAATTGAATTTATTTGAAGATCTATTTTGGGGCTGCCATTTATGAGTGAGACCATAATACGAATTTCTGGTCAATGATAATATATGATCATTATCAGTGAGTAGAAATCAGAAGTGGAATTGCTAGGGAATTATTCCCAGAGTTCTCTTCGGCTTTCTGCCCTTGCACTCATCGAGAATGAATAGTTTTCTACATGCGCTACCAAAACCTT
>JAODGC010000007.1:4148898-4166490 GCA_027574925.1 Ecitoglossa quadriceps | reverse complement strand
TTAGGTTTCTTCTTCAGTCGAAGAAATCATCGAAAGCATTAACGTTATTTATAGATGTCTAATGTTAACTTATTTCCTCTTTGTAGCAATTGGAAAGTCCACGGAAGATGTGGGCCTTAAACGAGAAATGGGCCTTTTTTCGGCCATCAACATGATCCTCGCTGTGATGATTGGATCCGGTATCTTTATTTCACCAGCCTCAGCCTTGCAGCATTCTGGTTCCGTGGGAATGTGCATCATTGTCTGGATTGTCTGCGGCCTAATTTCATTACTCGGTAGGTTTGACAATAAGCATCGCGATTACCATATTAACCGTTATCGAAACTCTACGATCCTAATCGTTAAAGAATGTTAGATGCAAGCATAACAATAGCGACAACTTTATCAATTAAACTGCCGTTAATTAGCATGCATCCTGTTTACGGATCTAGAATACAAGGCTAAGCTGAAGAAAAAAAAAACTAAAGCAATTGTTGCTCTATGAATGACCAAGTGAGAATGATGATGTTGAGAATGTTTCGGATCAAATGTTTTAGGTGCACTCACTTTTGCTGAATTGGGTACGGTTGTACCACGTTCTGGAGCTGAATATGCGTACTTTATGGATTCCTTTAGCACGCTGCATAGGTTCTGGGGTAATCTACCCGCCTTTATTGCTTCATGGGTTTACGTTGTGGTACTTCGACCAGCTGAGGTTGCTGTCATCACGTTGACGTTTGCCGAATATTTGTGCAAACCCATTCTGGATGCCTTAGGTAGTTGTGATATGGATACAGAGGCCATTAAGAAATATGTTGCCATTTTAGCACTAGGTACCAGTTGCAACCAATATCAGAAGCACACAAACTTAATGAGTACTTTGTAGGTTTAATTACGTATATCAACATGACAAGTGTTAAGCTCTATGTGAAAATACAAAACATCTTCAGTTCCTTCAAAGTAGTCGCATGTTTCATTGTAATTTTCGTTGGGATCTATGAATTGCTCATCAGAGGTAATACCAGCAGTTTCAAAATCAGCCGTAGCTAAAAATAAGACCATTTCTGGATTTAGGTAATACGGAAAATCTAGGCAAAGGCTTCGAAGGGACGAGACTAGCTCCGAAGAACGTTGCCCTTGCATTCTACAGTGGTTTGTGGGCATACGACGGTTGGAATTCAATTACAACCGTAACAGAAGAAATCAAAGCACCTGAAAAGTACAACAAAAATCACCACTGTTTGCAACTAACTGACACTTCTCTATTTCAGAAATATCCCAAGAAGTATCATGATTAGTGTACCGATTGTAACCTTCCTCTATGTATTCATGAACGTTTCTTACATGACAGTCCTTAGTATCGAGGAGATGGTGAACGCTCAAGCAGTCGCTGTTGTGTTTGGAGAGCGTGTCCTCGGCATCTTTTCATTTGTGATTCCATTGGGTGTTGCATTGAGCACTTTCGGTTGCGCACTGAGTATTCAGTTCAGTGTAACGAGGTAACCAATTAATCACCAAGTGGAATTTATTGTTAAACGTAATATGTGTTTGCTTCTGTTAAGGCTTTGTTATGTGGCTAGCCAGGATGGCCACATGTTGGAGAATTTGTCATACATTCATGTGCGTAGAGCAACACCAGCACCATCCGTTGTTATGCAGGTATGTTTGAACACGCTTATGATAATTATATTCTCAAGGTTCAATATAAATTGCCATCTCTTCTCCTAGGGTTTAATTTCGTTAGCTTTCATTCTTGTTGGCAACATTATGGAGCTAATTGAATTCGCCAGTTTCCTCATCTGGATATTCTATGGCGTCGCAATGGTATCACTATTAGTTTTAAGAAAGACCAAGAAGGATACACCTAGACCATACAGGGTAAGATAGTTTTAGCATTCAGAAATGCATAAATGTGTAGATATATAAATTAAAGATTCAAATTCAAGGTTCCAACATGGATTGCCATCTTCATCATCTTTGTTTCAATCTTTCTCGCGGTGGTACCAATTGTAACCGATCCATCTCCCAAATACTTATTTGCAATTGGCTTCATCCTGTTCGGTGTTCTAGTCTACTATTGGTTTATATATAAGAAAAATCGTCCAGCAATTATGGGTATGCTCTGAAAGTTGTACATTACTCGTTTGTTTGTTTGTTGTTCTCTATTACATTTTATTTATTTTCTTCTTTGTGTTCCTTTCAGACAAAGTTACCTACTATGTTCAAGTATTGTTTGAAGTGGTGCCACCTGCAAGTACACACTCCAGTTAAATTCTTGAAACTAATGTACTCCATATTTGACAACTCACTCTTGTTTTTGCTGATTTGTTAGTATTTGGGAACCTCTACGGAACCAACAGGCTATACATGACATGCTATAGCAATTAAATAAACAGGTGGTTCTAGATGTATTCACTCTTCTATGTTGGACCTGATTTAACATATTGAACCAGAACCAAGCCCTCGAATCGCTGGATGCACATAGTAGGCGGCGTCCGACCGAGCTATTTGGTTATGGTTCATCGCAATAGCCAAATGGCGGGTCTACATTTTGTTTGTGAATCTTGGAGATCAACATTCGGAATTAGGACTTATATGTAGACCGGTTGATCATCGTACAAGCCGCTTACTAGATTCTAAGCAGCCTGCTACCTCACCCCTTACCAAAGGCTGCTTCGGTACAATATCTTTGTTGCTAGTTAAATGTGTAAACCAATTATTATATTTCCGTGGTTTTTAGTTAATTATTCTGAAACCGATTTTTCAAGTATGAATGTCTCATGTGGGAAAACCAATAGGACGGTAGTATGCTGGTTTGTAAATTGGCAGATTGTAGAGTCAAATTCTGCCAACTCCTTCATTGGAAGCGTTGAAACTGAAAGGTTTGCATCCACCGGAACAAATAATCCAGTAATCATAGGTCAAGCAGGGTGTCGGTTTATGACAGGCATTTTTCACTGGTAATTTTCTTCCGTGGATCGACTTTAGATAAAAACAGTTATCAGGTTGTAGTATAGTGTTGCAAATTATCAACAACATATCCATCAATAGTCTGATTCCTTTCATACCCATTGGCAGAGGCAGGGTTGCGTGGTGTGTAATTTGGTGAGCGACACCCCACTTGACCCTCATCGATGCTCTACCTCCACATTGTCAGTCGGCAGCTGGACTGCTTGTTCGAGAAGATGCAAATCTCTTCAATTTTAATTACAACGCTCCTAACGAAGGTGTGGGCAAGCCTTGACGTTGCCAAGTGTGTTACCGAGTCGGTTATATATAATTAATTTATTAATTAACATTCTTAACTAAATGAACTTTAGAATATAGGGTTTAAACGTAAAATAATAAATTCTTCATTACAACAACGATTTTTTAAAGAAGACCTCTAACAATTTATGATATTCTAATAAATAAGAATGAAAATATCATCACACAACGTTATCTTTTCATCTAAAAATTCAAACCGTTCAAACAATCATAACAGTGTTGCCAGCCAGTAATTCGCTTCAACGAATAAAGTGGAGGGATTGGTATTTCATGCTTGCGAAGCATGGCGCGATGTATGATTCAGTGGGCATGACCAAATTTGGCTTGTGCGTGCGTACGGTATTTTATCAAGTCATCTTATTTATTATTTTCGGCTATTTTAAGAAAACGGAAGACCTATAATTATGCAGGTGTGTCAAAACTGCATTAAATGTAACAAGTACCAGCAATGCACTTCTTTTATTTTAGAACCCAAATGAAGACACTGAATGGAATGACATTCTTCGCTCCAAAGGGATTCTGCCACCAAAACCAAAGGAGGCAGAAGTCACTGAAGATGATATTGTTAACATGTTGGAGCAGACTATAAAAGATAAACAACAAGGAACAAGTCAGTACTAACAGATAGTAATGGTTAACATATGCAGCTGATAGAATTTGTTTTTGTATGAAACAAACGAACCAATTACCAACAGATAAATTATAATATTAAGCAACTACTATGTGTACTATAATCTGTTGTTATGTTTGTTTGTCTCTTAGATCTTTCCATAATTTAGATTGCTCTAGTTTGGTGTCTATTATTAGTTTGAATTTAATTTTAGCCTTTTGTATTTTCCCTCAGAGGCAATGGATGACTTGAATCTTGATGAATTGGATGAACTTGAGGACTCTGAAGATGAAGAAGTTCTTCTGCAGTATCGAAGAAAGAGGATAGCTGAAATGCATGCTTTAGCTTCAAGAGAAAAGTTTGGTTGGGTGCAAGAAATATCAGCACAAGATTACATAGGCCAAGTAAATAAAGCTGGTGAAGGTATTTGGGTGGTCTTACATTTATATAAGCAAGGCATTCCACTGTGTGCTTTGATTAACCAGTATATGCAAGAATTGGCTGGGAAGTTTCGAGTTGTAAAGTTCCTGAAAGCTATTGCCCAAACTTGTATACCGAATTATCCAGATAAGAATTTGCCTAGTATATTTATTTACTATGAAGGTGAACTGAAGAAACAGATTGTTGGCCCTCATGACCTTCGAGGACCGAATTTGACATGTAATGGTATGTAGTAATTTATGCATACTTGAACAGGAAGTAATGCTATTCTTTTGCAGAATTTGAATACATACTAGGGAAAAATGGTGCTCTCAGCACAGAGATTAAGGAAGATCCAAGACCAAAGATTCAAGATAAAATGTTCCAAGCATTAGCTGATACCAATGATTGGTAATAACAGACAACACAATCAAATTAAAATGGTACTGCTTGTACTTACAAAGCATTGAAATTAAAGCATCAGAGTATTTGATGCATTTTTATATCATACATATTTGCATTAAGTTTAATATAAATTTTCTCTAAACTTGCTAGTTTGCAATGCAATAAACGAGTATATTAGAGCCCTCTATCTGCTGCTTTCCATATCAAAGTGATTGGGACTAGAGTTCTGTATTGTAGTTATATGCTGTGAACAGATGTTTTTGACATAGTCCACGTTTGCGTCCAACGGTATCAGCCATCAACAAATTTAGACTGCGTGCAAACCGAATAAACGACTAATGTATTCTCTTATGCATTACGCCACTAGATGCGTGTAAATATGGAAGGTTCAATGAGCCAAATTCCCGTCTTTGTGTTCCCCAATGCTTTAAAATTCTACCTCGCTGCACGGCAAACTCATAAGCAACTTCTCACTCTCTACAATCCATATGATTTTCCAGTCAGATTTAAAGGTAAACTATGTGATTACGTTGCGTTATTCTATGGGTGCAATTTGTAGTTTTATCAACTGCCCCTAACAAGTATTCAGTGATTGATCCGGACGGCAGCATTGGCCCTCAAGCTTGTGTGGACATTGTAGTCAGACATACAATGCCTTTAGCATCAAACTGTAATATCACTGATAAATTTAGAATATCAATGCAAGATCACAGTACAAAGAAGGTAAGAGTAGGTTTCATATTAGTGTATAAATAAGGTGTATGTTGTTATAGGTGCTAGGAAAACGAGACATTGAAGCAAAACTTTTGCAAGGAGAACCTGACAATATTTCTAATGATGGAGACTTTCAAGTTCTGGGAATGAGTGAAAAACATCCTGAAGATCAAAGAAATACTCCATATCCCATGCACAGCTATAGGTAATTCCAATTTTGCTTCACCATTATCATTGATCGTTGAAATAATTTGGAGGAACACTGACCTCCTTCATTATTTAATTACAGAACTGGACAATTACATCAGAATAATACACTGATCTATATGTCAGTTCTTGCTATGGTAGTTTGTAGTGTGGCTCTTTTATGGCCAACCCAATCAGATCCTATAGTTGAAAACTATTTCATTCCAAAGTATCTCTACATTACGAATACAGTCAAATTAGTGTTTGCCTATGTCCTAGGCATTGTGACAATGGTAATATTAAAACAATGATAATCATCATATTGCAGTTGTAAACTATTATTGCAAATCAACATTATTTCAAATTGAAACCTACACAATACGCAGCATTTCGAAATTTATCTGCGTTGTATCGAACATCTCGAGGTAAATTCAAAAATATGGGAAAACTTCTTTTCATATTGGTCTTCTTCAAAATAGGAAAACATTGACGTTAGCCAGCAATAAGCCATAATTTTAATTCAATGCTGATGCAGAAATATTTTTAAAAATATGTTTTAGTCTTTTATGTTACCCCTGATATCATGAATAGATTGATTGATGGATCTATTAAGATATATATTGATAATAATAAAATTGTATAGATGCAAATTAAATTTGATACATGTGATATTTGATGAGAACATGAATAACGTAATTGTGTGTTTTTATTTTTGGAGAATAAAGATGGAATGTTTTATTTATTGGCAAAGATTAGTTGCTCTGTTTCCAGTATTTTCAGGAATTACTTCATCATTATTGTAATCACATATGTGTCCATCTAGAGTGGGATAGTGTTCAAAATTTTGAATCTTTAACAAACATCTGACTATATTGATTGTACTCTAAACCAGAATATTAGCTGCAAACTTCTGTGCATTGCTCTACTTACAAGAAATCACCCAGATATGTTGATTACAGTACTATATTCTATTAGAGAAAACCTGATTGGTTTAGCTAATAGAGCTAGTTATCCTTGTTGACACACTTGATACACACACTTTATGTATTTGTAGTCTTAAATAGTAAATACACAATTTTTATCAGAAAGCCATGATTAACAACTTCTAAGCTTCCCCTGAAATTAAACACAAATAACTTTGATATCAAAGATTTCTTATCTGGGTGATTTCATGCAAACAGAAGTCCATTGCTTGATTTTTTGTCAATTTATTCTACTAAAATACTTCATACGATGTTGGTATGAGTAAAGCCTTAACTATTCACGTATTTTCCATTAAAATATTTTGTAATTTTATTAATTACAATACCTGGTAATAATTGTAATATTTCTTTGCCACCCAATTGTTTGGAATGTGTAGAGATGGTGTCGATAATATAAATAATACCTGAGCTCATTGTTTTAAGATGAGTTGACAACAATAAAATATTTGAGGTTATAAAACACTTTCGGCATGTTGCCTTCTTCAGTTTGATTGTTTAGTTTCTTATTCATTAATTTATACGAGTAGTGATCAGTATTGAGAAATGTGTAGCATATTTCTGTAACGGAGGGTGAGTATAAATTAATAAAAAGAAATCATAACTAAAAAACCTAACATACCGAAAACGTTCTAAACATTAACAAAACATTAAGTGTTAAAGTAAGCTCAATACAATGAATACCAGGTACTATATAACCAAACCGACGCATGTAACGAAATGTAATGTAACGAAACCATTTACACTTGTATTATAAAATTTGCCCGCAAGAAACCTCCCTCTTTCATTTAAATATACTGCATCAACTTCCAGGATTATAACTGGCAATTCAAAGAAGAATTCAGCTTTCCTCTCTTGAATTGTTTATAATTACTTCATACTTGTAACATACATACAGAGGTAAAATAAAATTTGAATACAAGGATAAACATCACGTCCAAATCAAAGAAATTCAGAAAAATAAACCCATATGCACAATGTTGACAATCCCAAATTGAAAGTTTTCACATCTGTACAGACACCAGCAAGAAGTGAAAAGGTTCCATAAACAGGTAATTAACGAACTATATCGATTCCATCAATGTGTAACAACATCTCCCTCACACGAACGCGCATACAGTGCATCACATTGTTAAATACTCAAATTATACTTATCCAACATGCAAGACACAATCATTATCATTTAATTTGGCAAAGTGATTCCCGATGCCAACAGAATGGCCACATCAATCATTATAGAAAATATGTCATGCAAGTAGCAAATGGACGAATTTCTTCCTTATCATATCAATGTTAACGTGAACTAGACAATCATCTCGTTCATACATTAATTTCTTAGTCTCAACGCTCATATTTCTAACGTAATGTAGGTCATAATAATCTCATCATGAATGTATCACATGCGCAAATGTGTTCATATATACAGTGTGAAATACAATGTTTACGTGTCAAATAATGTGTCGCTTGAGCAAATAATATACAACTGGAGATGGAATCTTGCGCCTGTATTTTGTACCAACGCTCCATCAAAAGCAGCGCCGGAGTTTATGTATAAAAATATTCTTAAAAGCTACCAACTCTTAATCAGCTTCATAATTGATTCTAGAAAGACACACGGTTCACATGGAAACTATCCAACGAGTTGAAATGAATGTAGCACCTCCAGCAATTTCAAGGTCAGCAAAAATTTGGTTTCATAGAAAATTGGCAAGTACAGTATTTGGATTGTTTCCGTCAACAATAACGTGTTGGTGAAGACACACGCTTCAAACACGAGTGGGTAACAAAGACAACACGTGATAAATATAAACCTTTCAACTGTTTCGATTTGTGTCGTTGAAGCCAGTTTTATATATATATAATGGCAATAAATATATAATATGTACGATTGTGTTTTATCTATGTCTGGAAATTGTGCTTCGTTAATTGGATAGGCTACGCATCGTGTCGCAGCACAACCAATTCGTCAGAATTAAAATCTAATCGATGCAAATCTTATGGCAATAATTTTTCATTCGTTCCTATCAGTGGGTATCACTTCCCATCAACATCTTTCTTTCTCAAATTAAAGACTAGATTGCCGCGAGTTGCCTCAATTGACCATGGTATCTACCTTGTAACATAACTCTAACATTGCCACAACATTATTACTCAGGTGAATCAAAAACTATGTACAAGGCTCACATAATTTGAAGTGCTCAAAGTACGCAATCACTTTAAAGCCAACACGTTCTCTTGTCTACAATTGTGAACACTCGTCATTTTTTCATCAATATTTAGGTGTGAATGTTATTGTTTTTCATACGCGTATCGTCGTAGTTACCTATTTCCAAACTACTGAGGCTGCTTAATGATGTGTAGGAATTGTTGACAATATGTGGCGCTTCGTTGAACTCGTCTAGTTCTTCGGTATCTGCTGCAGACGTCCCCGCAAGGAGAAAATACTGCTCAGAGCGTGTTGGCCATAATAAATGTGCCATCACACAATATGCCACACAATCAGCGGAATACGTTATGCCGAGCAGAAGCTTAAAGCGCCATAATGCCGACACGTGCAATGCGATTAACGCAAGAATGGGCAGGTAAATGAACCACACTAGACTGGAGGCGCCAAAATGCAGAAGGAAGTTGAGCTTCTGTGTGTTGTGTTCGTACAACATTGTTGTGCGTAGTTCGTACAGGAACCAGATCATAATCAAAGACCGAAATACAATTATCAACCATCCTGGCCATGTTTGATACTCATCTATGTCCTCAATTATATCAACCTCCGTCTGGAACAGAAAAATTTACATCTGTGAACAAATGATATAAACTACAATTAACAAGTCTTATTACTTTCTCATCAATATATACTGTCTAATATATTTACTCGTATATAAAAAAGATTGAATGACAAACTAATTTATTTCGAATTTAAAGCAATACAAAGTGCTAAGGTTTTTAGATATGAAAGGATTTGTTTCAAGAGGAAATCGAAGATTGATCAGCTGATTTAAATATCATATTCTGAGTGATCCAATAAAAGAAGAAGAGATATTTATGAATTTAATCACATAATTCAAGCAAATAAAAGGAATAATTATATTTCCATAATGTGATTTGATGTTACTACAAGAAATAATAAAAAGTTTGGTTATAATATTTCACTCATTAAGGTTAGAAAGGCACAATAAAGTTTGTTCAATTTTATGGACTTTCTTTATGGAAGTATTTACTTTAGAAAGAAAAATAAAGGTTCACAAGAATGGTTATAATTGGAAAAAGGAATCGCCAAGCGTTACTATATTATTGATTTAGTGGGGAGAAATTAATACTAATGTAAACAACGTTATTAGAAAGTGATGCACTTAGTTTCTACTGGTGTACTTAAACTTAACAGCACCACCCAGTTAATCACTCAACCCAAGATCAATTGTATAAAAGAAAAAAGAAAGTAGTACATTATTCATTCACACAGTAGAAAAAAAAGTAATTTCTCCAATATTTGCTGTCAATTCATATCATATGTTGTAAGTCTACTACAGCATAACTTGTTATCATTCCATTTACTTAATAACAAACACAATTGTTGGCTATCAAGTAGTGAGAAAATGTAATTATAAAAAATTAAATAAAGCACTACCAATAAAGATAAATGGAAATACAAGTGTTAACAAGGGAAATACTGATAAGCAACCCAAAAGCAACTTACAATAATCACTCAATATACAATATCAAAAACTTACCAAATTCCAAACATACAATAAAATGTGGACGACACCATAACACAACCATATTGCAAATACTAGCGGTTTCCATGTCAATTCCAATCTTGTGACTGCCCATCCTTTGGCCAATAACAACAAGAGTAACATGAATGAAGTCTGCAATTCAAATTAACTTATAAGAATAGTACTCAGACAAAAAAGTAGAAAAAAATTGAACTTACCCTTGCTAAAATATCAAATATGTCTCCTGCCATTGCTAATTTTTGATATCCCACACCATCCAAGGAGAACTTGAGTGTGTGAATCATGATAAAGCATAAGGCAACAAAATCCAACAAAAGACTTGCTGTGAACAACTTGGTGACAGGATGTTTCTGTATCCGTACTGCATACAACTGCAAGGGCACTAACACCATATAGCACAACCAAAAGAGAAAGTATAACTCTAATGTATTCTGTCTATCAAATGAAAATTGATAGGATAGTGTGCTGAATGATGAAACATTTGGATTGCCATTAACCAGCCACAGATCATAGTCAAGTTCAATATTGCTGGGGAAATCATAATGATTCCATTCACATGTTGTTTTGTTCTGGTAACATGCCACAAAGGAAACATACCAGAATGAAGGTTGTTTCATATCCTGTATCACATATGTCAACTGATAGTTCTTCACCACATTCCATGCAGTATCTTCACCTGTGCAGAGCTTTCCCTTGGGACATGGCACTTCTCTGAGATAGTCATTGCCATCAAATGAGCAGGTGGGATCAAAAGCTTCAGTCCTCAGCTGAGTAAACATCCGCTTGCAAGCTTCTGACTTGTTGAACAAAACATGATTCTTGTAGTATTCTAAGAAATAGGACCTTCCTAATACTGCAAAAGTTACTGGTACTGGAAAGTGGTATTTTGAAGTTATGTTCCCAAATATATAGCCGTGGGTGTTTTCCCGCAGGTGCAGATCAGTTTTCTGGAAACCAAACTTGACGAGGAACTTGAAGAAGTCTTTGCTACGGAACGTGCCTGTGAGATGTGTGGTCTGATTAAGACTTATGCAGAGAGTCAATAGGCACAGCACTAAAAACCAATGATGCTTGTGCATCTTGTTGCACGAGAAATGTTTGTCATAGATGATCGTAGTTTGTGAAGCAGCAGGTTATGGAATTGCCTCACATTCACTTGCATTCATTCACTTTCACCGTAACGACCGCAACAACATCAACGGCGCTAACTCCCGCGAAAAACCGTAAATTGCAAGTGAACTACTAACACAACATTTCATAAATGTGAACCTAGACAAGTCACAATAAATAGTAGAGTAGTGCTAGAGACGCACTGTGTGCTGCTACTCTGGTACCACTACGTTTGACACCCGTCTTATTCAGTCCCAGCTCGTCTTACAAATTGTAGCAAGCTCCATAAGCTTCAGTATCACAGAAGTACACACATCACACAGTCGTCATTGAAAAAAAGGATACTGCAAGACACATCGCTGAGCAATCAATTGCCTTTCGTTTTTATCTTTATCTAGCTAACGTCAACAGCGTAGAACAGGATATTATTTCTGAGCGTTATTGAAAATTATTGAAGATTGGCTGAATACTCCTAACGAAATAATACGAATGGCACCGAACTTGAACTTGAGGATGAACAATTGTAGATCGTTTTAACCAACTTTATACTGTAATTCATTATACATGGTAATTATTTTTTACGCATTGTTTTTATCACTAATGATTTAATCTTAGAAGTGAAGCGAGTAAGTCGAAATAAACTGCTTTGTAGGCAACTGAACAAACATTAACTGTATTCGTTTTCGTACTATGGTTCTAGTTTGTAGCGACTTCAATAACATGCCAACACAATGCCTCCGCCACCTTACGAGAAGCGACGCAACTGCAGCTTCACGATGGATGAAACTCAATGCTCAATGATGAAGCTCAAAGCTGATGCAAAAGCTCACGACCATTTGAACTTAAACTGCGGGCTGCGAAGGCTCGTTCAGCTCACACACTCTCAACTCTGTCAACTGCGTTCTTAACGTTATTAACGGTTATTAGGCTAACAATATTAAAATCAAACAAATTTGATGGGTGTGCGAGCTGAACGTGTTATCAGAGCTCGCTATTGTGTTGGAATGTTATCGACTTCGTTACAATTAATGCTTAAGGTTAATGAAGTGAAGATGAATTACCTACATTGAGAAATGTTATTACAAAATTATAATATACGAAATAGTCATATCAAACGTGTGTTTGAATTAATTCATTTACCCAATTTTATCAGTGACGGCACACAGTTGTTATAATCGCAGTTGACACGCGGTCATCTCGAATAAATTACGAAATAATAACTCGGAACCCGCTTGTAATATTTTCTTCGTTTCGTGATGTTTGGGTTGCATATGTTAATATAGATTCATCCAAAACAAATATTTCAATAAGTATAAAGTGGATATGCACTTGCAATCACCTCCAAAGCTTTCAAGCACTTCGAGATAAATTGGAGATAAATATATTTTGTATATTTAATTCGCTAACAAACCATTGATTATTGAATTTTATTTATCTGCAAATTGGAATGTCACCACTACTGCAGCAAGAATGCAACTTAAGTCGTAATAACTTCGAGAAATTAAAATTAATATTTCCTATAATACAGGGTCTTTTTTAAGTCTCGATCTACAATTATTCCATTAATATTGACAAATCGTATGAATTTGTAACTTCGCATTATTTACGTCTTTGAGGTAATAGACATTAATTGAGTAGAAACGAATGTAAGACTTAAGTATACATCTTTAAATAATACAAATACAGTATGTAAATATTATATAAAACAATAGTTTTGCACATTATAACCATATTATCGAATCTGACTGCCTTGAGTACACCAACCAAGTAGAAAGAGCGCCGTTGGTATGTTTGACATTACTATCAGCCGGCTCGCGTACCCAACTTATTGAGCACATTAATTCCTTGCTCCTCGTATTCGTGTTTCCATAGCCAGAACTCGTCACGATCCTTCATTACCTCTGCAAGCACCGCACCACCAATAAAGACCATGTCTTTACGTCTGGGAGGGTCCTCTATACGAATTTTAAACTTGTTCAACTTATCAATATCATTTTTAAGCACCCTCTCGAGATACAATTGTTTTATCTCACGCTCGAGACGAGACGGTAAACCAGGATACATCGTAGACCCGCCCGATAAAACAATGTGCTTGTAAAGTTCCGATCGCATATCAATATCAGCAGACTGAAAGCATTGTGTTGCAAATTGTAAACACGCTAAAGTATAGAAAGGATGGAAAAAATATTTACTTGGATTGTGGAGAAGACCAGCTCGGCGATACCTTGTCCCTCTACGTTAATTAAATGCGGTTGGAATAATGCCTCTGGCGCTTCGAACCTTTCGCCCCCAACTTTGATCACCCTTCCGTCCGGCAAGGTATAGGGCTCTACGAGAACAGTTGTCTGCAATGCCAGACGCTGTTCAGTCTCAATATCGTAACCGATGTAGCACAGCTTCTCCTTCAACATTCGCACCGTTTCAAAGTCAGCCGAATGATTGAAAGCATATCCCCTGAGCAACAATAACTTAATTAGGTAACGTGTAATATCGCGGCCGGCAATGTCTAGGCGGCGTGTCAGGTGTGGCAAGGCAAATTCTTCATAGACGGGGCAGATGTGTGTGACACCATCGCCAGAATCTACTACAACACCAGACAATAAACCCTGAAAATGCAAATATGTGTGAACAAAGCAGGTAAATTTGAATATAAAATTGCTATCTGGAAATATACTCTACCTGTGCATACAATGTAAGCACTGCTTGGATTGCAATGTAGCTTCCGGCAAAACCATATCTTTCAAACATAACTTCAATCATTTTCGCCCGATTGTTGAGTGGATTCATTGGTGGTTCGGTTAATAAAATCTAAAAAAGTAATGAAAAAGATAAATGTAGATTAAATTGTATAAAAACCATATGCTAAATATATATATATATATGTCAAATGTTGGGTGGATTGTCAAAGTGAAACAACCGAACTTGTGACCTTCTTATAAAATAGAAGATATTCAAGCGTATGATTTATACACATTTGAAACTCTATATTCCAAGGGGTCGTTCATTTATCGTTGCTCTTATAGTAATTACGCCGGGTGTAAAGCCGTGGTGTGTGATTGTGAGCGTACTGTTACCCAAGCCAGTCATAAACCGACACCATACTCGAGCCGGTAGCTGGACCGAATACAGGCTTGGGAGGATACAGGCCTCTCTTATATTTTAAGCACAGTGCCTCCGGTGGAGGTGTTGGTAAAGTTTGAACCCACGATCTGTACTATCGAAACGGTTAAGCAAAAAAATAAAATAAAAACGTTTATACATTTTTTCCTTGCTCACCAGGACCTTCCAACAAGAATATTGTTTTATCTATACCTGTGTATTTATTGAAGAAAATTCTTACAAGTGAATTCAATTTCTACTCACTTTTGTTTCTGTTGGATCCAAATTCATTTTCTTAGGTCCAAATGTATAATCCCAGACATGGCGCATATCTTCCCAATTTCGTACAACTCCATTTTCCATAGGATAATTCACTTCCAAAAGTGATCGTAAGACTGATGCCTCATCACCAACCATTAGGTCCTAAATCACACACAATATTGGCAAATGTATTTACACACTCACTATTTTTGTAATTCCAATATACATATAAATACATTAGTTTACTTACAGGAAGCGTACTTGCCACTCCCTTTTAGGCATGAAAAATTGAATATCCATATTAGTAACAAATGATTACTATACATACAAGATTAGAATTAGTCTATTTCCAACAATTAGTCATTATACCAATAGTTAAACAATAAGTTACCACAACTAGAAGCTACTAAAATTAATTCATTACAAGACATTAATAAAAAAAAGAAATTTAATCCTTACATCAACATGTAACTCCTATAACAAGTAAAAATTGTATAATAGCATCTATACTTTGTTATCATTTTCAAACAGAGGAAATTGTTTTTATAGCTTGTTTAAAATAAATATAAATAAAATAAGTAAATGTATTGTATAACCATCACCCTGATAAGATATTGATAGTTATGCCAGAATGAAATACTAAATGTTTTCCAGATAAGCATTTGACTACTTACTTTGACTTCAATGTCTCCAATTTTATTCACAGCTCGAATAATGGGTCTTCCAACCATGGAAGGGAAAATGTGTGCAGGAAAATTGCTTCCGGCATACCCGCATTTTACAAACTAAAAACAAATGAATAACACCTTCAAATAAACATGTATTCAGGGAGGCGATTGTTTTTAGTCATAAACATCAACATAAGGTTATGTAGCAAGTTACTCTTTTTAAGAAGTAAACTTACGCCCGTTCCGTTATCACACACAATTACTTTTCTTCCTTGACTATCCATTGTCTAACAATTAATAATAACAATTTCCTAAATACTAGTACAGTTTGTCCTGATATTTGTCGGTGATTCACTAAACTAAAACAGCCGCACCACACCTAAAGAAAACTCCCGTGGATGTGGCTGTCAAACATTCGTTGATCCTCCGTTGAATTTGACAGATTTGACATCAGACAGATTAATCAAATTTAATTAATGCATTTTATGAATTTAATTTGCAAACAAGTAATATAACAATTGCAATTCTCCTTAAATTGATCAACTTACAATTGTATGCAAAATACTTGTATGTTTTAAGAAAACTAAACCTATTTTCCCGAATAGATAAGCCTGAGCCATTAATTCATTTGTTTATCATGATTATCATGCATAGCTTTGGCTTGAGATAAAAATGCCAAGTGTCCTTTTGGACATCTATTAGCATAATGTCCTTTGTTACCACATTTGTAACAAGTAACATCTTCCAGTTTCTTTGGCGGCATACGTTGATACTGAGGTTGACCATCCTGATTGCCTCCATGTCCATCATTCATATGATGTTGTCCATCATTACCCATTTTACCACAATGAATTGCTTTATGTCCATGTTCACCACAAAAATGGCAAATAATAACTGGTGGCTTTTTCATATCCTTCATATTCTGGTCTGGTGGAGCAGGTAACTCAAACCTTGGGTGCATATATTTACATTCAGGACCATCAGGGCAAAAACCAGCAAGGTAATTTGTGCATAAAACACGCCTGACATGACGATGTCTGCAATGTGGCCCATGTCTGCAAAATCCTCTATCATACCATGGACAATCCTTTATTTTACTCTCTGGGTCAATGTGGAGGAATGGACATTCCTTGTTGTGACAGGCATTAAAACGAGAATAGAAGTAACATTCTGGCATTTTTGTCATGTCATATTCATGTAGAAATTCACACTGATCACCTTTTTTGCATAATCCTCTTAACCAATGTTTGCAAACAATTGTTCTGTCTCCACGCACATGCCTGAAAGGACATACAGGGCCCTTTTGACATCCCATTGGAGAGGAGTAGAACTGACATACAGCAGCTATAGACTCTGTAATTTAAAATCGTGTTGTTATGTCTGATTATATACGTTAAATATTAGTACTTACTATCCATTCCAGAAAATGGCAATGGTAATGCACCAAACTGTTCATCCAGAGCTACCTCTATATCAAACCTAAAGTTCTCTACATTTGCAACAATGCACTCCATTTTAGTATTTTACTATATATTTATCATAAATTAACTTATGAAGCAAAATGGGTAAAAACACTAGGATGGTCAAAGATTCAACACAACATACCACACTATCAACCCCAACAACCCTTTAATCGTGGTTGTTGTCAAAACATATAGGTTAAATAGTTTTTTGTATATACCTGATCGGCCCGTCTCGCTTAAACTCGCATATTTTCGATTGAAATATCCAAGAAAATATTCATATTTCCAATTTATAATTATTTATTGCACTGAAAACATTTATAAATATTGTTTCAGCATCTAAATTTAAATTTATGTTCTAGAAGCTGTGTAAACAAAGCACTACACATAACATTCTTCATGCAATCAAAAATGAATTCAAATATTTTGTTTCTCAATCGGTGGGAGTAAAATGTGACATAATACAGGCGCCATTTTAAGTGTGCTTGCGGTACTTGCCTTCCCATCAGTCGACAAGTTTCAGCAGGTTCAATCTTATTTCCAAGAGATCTTACGTAATTTAGTCAAAATGTCTGGTTGGAGGGCTGCTGGTCTAAAGTAAGTATCAGAAACCCTTAACAAATCCACATATTTGCTATGAAATCAATAGAATGATAATTGGGTTGGCTTGATGTTCACTTGTTTTTAAGTTCACTT